>VUQI01032347.1:15899-29148 GCA_015106735.1 Paratilapia polleni | reverse complement strand
GTGTGTCTTTTGTCCTGTCTCCCCTCACCTCCAACTAGTCATGGCAGATGGCTGCCCCTCCCTGAGCCTGGTTCTGCTGGAGGTTTCTTCCTGTTAAAAGGGAGTTTTTCCTTCCTACTGTCGCCAAGTGCTTGCTCATAGGGGGTCATCTGACTGTTGGGGTTTTCTTTCTAATACTGTAGGGTCTTTACCCCACAATATAAAGCGCCTTAAGGTGACAGCTGTTGTGATTTGGCACAATATAAATAAAAGTGGTTAAAAAAAATGATACAAAAAATTACACCACTTTTCAAATGTTTTAAGAAATACTGATACCGGAATTTTCAAGAAAGGTGTGTAAACTGTCTGGAAGTATGAGTTGGAATAACACCTGAACAGCAATGCAGAAATATTGCAATGTTTTTCATGTTGCAATTCTTGTTTACTGTTGCAGCTGCTTGTTCCTGACTGGTGGGATTGTCACTGATGATGACATAGGCATCTATTGGTGTAAGCCCAGTGGAGCAGTGGTATAATTAAATACTACTATGATTTCTGTTGCTTCCCATTTTAGGGCAAGCCATTCTGCGGCCTAACTTTGTCTTTTACCAGTAAACATTTGGCTTTTGCTTGCTTAAATAGTAAGAAGTGGTGGAGCTGTGTAACCTCTGAACTCGTGGAAGTATGTTCACTTTATGTTTCATAGCAGTGATGTGTTTTTAAAAGTGTAGAACAAACACAACAACACAAGAAGGTTTGGTTTTATTATGACTCATACAAGCTTATATATCCAATAAATGGTCAAGTTGTACTGCATTTTTTCTGCTCTTGTTTTTATGTGTGTAGATGAGGTGCACTCTCATTATTTGTGCACGCTTCTGCCTTGAATCATCCCTTGAAGCATGAATAAAGAATCCTGAATTTACTTGCTCAGTCTGACCCCAATGTCGGGGCCCCCAGTGGATTGAATCTCCTTCTGGTTAACCTCAGATTGACTCACACACCACTGGCAAACCACCATTTGCAATACCTCTCACCTGCATCCTACTGGAAAAAAAAAAAAACTAACCCCCAGCTCCTTTGTTGTCAGGCTGTGGCTCCTCAGCTACCACAGGGCTCCTGGTGGAGGTGCTGACGGAGCAGCGAGAACATTGTTTGAACTACAGTAAAACACAGCTCCCTTCAGCTCCCAGATCAAAGGCAGAGGATTACCAACAGCCTGCTGTAATGAGACCACGATGACTTGAAATCGCTGGGACGGTTTGGTACACTCCCCCCCCCCAACCACAGCATTGTTACGAGAGACTGCTGTGGAACACCCTGAGAAAGACAACAGTAATCTAGTAATGTGGGTTTCTCTGGATGTAAACTCATCCTCTGTCTGCTTGGTGCGCTGTGTGTGATGCTGCTAGAAAACTGAAGCTGGTGACACAAGTCAGCTTGCTTCTTTGGAATATAATGACACTGGTGGATGGCCTATCCAGGTCAATAAACCTCACTTGTCCCCATGAGTTGTAATATAATACACTGTGTTTATGTTCCTGTCATGAGTTCAGGTTTGAGTGTTTTCAGTGTCACAGCTTGTACTTCTCTTTTTAAGATTTATTATTTTTGGCATTTATCTTGAAAGTGACAGTATAGAGAAAGGCAGGAAAAGCATGGTAAGAAAGTGCAGGTGTCCCTTTATACTGATTAGTATACGAGTTAATGTTCTGTTTTTCTTAAGAAAAGAAATCCTAAATCCAGCCCTCCCCTGGCTCTCTGTAATACTCATTCATGTGGAATCCAATTCAAATGTTCCCTTTAAAATCCATGCCGTTTAGGGCAACGTACCACTGCTCACTCCTACAATCATTCCTAAAATAAATACTTCATAAAATAGAGTCAGCCATGTGAATACACTGTATGTGACTGCATGTGACTGTGAAGTATAATTATTCAGTTTATTTTAGCAATGTTTCTGAGGCTGGAAGAAAACAAAAGCAACATTTTATATGGATAGCAACATTTATTTTTCTAACATCAGATTTTTTTTTTTTTTTTTTGCTCTAAATGTCACTGTCTTAAAACATTTAAATTGCTTTACTTGAACAGTACAAAATTATTAGAAGAAATGCCACATTTTGAAAAATAAAATCCAAAGGCCTTCATATGATTTGTGTTGTTTTCTGCATTCTGTTTATTTCCATTAAGATTTTACAACCAGTTTTTAAATGTACAAATCTGTGAAAGAAATTGAGATATAATATTAAAAACAGATTTCACAATGAGACCTACATTAGTCCTCATTTCATCATCTAAAACGTGTTCATGGCCAACGTAATGGGTTAATTCATTCATGTTTATTCATGCTTTGGTAATTTGCATTTGTAAGCACAAGTGGTGTAAAATTAATTACAGTTTCAAACTCATAGTAAACAAATATGGAAATTTGCAGTGTATTTGACATTGTTTTGTCTCCTAACAAGCTCTTACAATAGCTGATAATATCACCATGATGAAAGCAGATGTGTGTGTATCATGGGGACTAGATTAAATTGTCTACATTTGCTATTCTTCCTCATTCCCAGTGCGCCAGAGTTATCATTGCCATCTCAGGGTCTAACATGTTAATTTAGGTTCATGTTTAAAGCTTATTAATTAATGTGGGCTCTTTGTGTGTTTGGGCTGATGTGTGAGTGTGAAGCAGCCGCTCTGCAGCGCTCTTACACTGGTGCTGTAATTACGGCTGGATTTCTGATGTTCCCCCGGTGCCTGGCTCCCTATCGCAGGAGATGCGAGGAGAGAGTGACACGCTGCCTTGTATGTTCTCCTCGGGGAACACTTATCAAAACAATACACCAGCCATCATTCAAACACAGCCCTGCACACTTTGCCACTTTGAAGTCTCCCCATCCTCTTGTTTTTTTAATCCCCCCCCTCGCCTTTTCTCTCAGTGTAATCCCACTGTAACTGCAGGGATTCTGCACAATTCACATCCATTTGCTCATACAAATACAACACTTCATCAACAAATAACAATACGTTGAGACCAACTATTGAATAGGAAATCTAAATGGGTTCAAGTGCTGGCGCTGCCATGCATCTCTGCCTCTGTGTTGCCAATCCCTGTAAAAAGTTAATGTAAGCAGGATTCACAGGGAGCTGCCGGTGATGAAATTATGGTGTAACTGATACCAATGTGCCATAGTAAGAGGAGTGCATGGCCGCCTGTGTCTTTGAAGGAGGCTCTTCCCATCCCACGATGCACTGCTGGAGAAGTCTCCTGTATGGTTGTACAGTACAAACGGACAGATGGAGGGCAATACTGCACAGAGAGCAGGCAATCGTTTTGCCGCAGCACAGAAAGCCTGCAAGTTAAGGAATTCATTGTGGATTGCACTCTGTGCTGAAATAGTGTGGACCAAATACATATATAGGGTATATACAGTATACAATGAGGGAAGTGAACACCAAACAGAATTTGTTATTTTTGTGTCAAGGTCAGTAAGAGTTTTAATTTATTCAGATGTAAAATATTTAGATTTTAATTCTTCAAATGTGAATGTAATTTACAGCATAGTTTAAATAATGTAACTGGTTAATTATTTTTAAAATTTGTCTTTGCAGACAATTACTCATAAATCTTATGCTGTTGCTTGTGCTTTCAGTCCTGATTTCAGTAAGTCATTTTCTTTGAGGTCATTTATAACAGATTAAATATGAAGCAGGGGCATCACACATACAAGCGCAACTTCTCCTGATCTCCACGACCCGGTATGATTACAAATTCATGCGTGACTAAAGAGACACATCATGCATAATAAAAAACTGCACTGTCTGCAAAAAATAGCAAGAGTGTAAACAATGGGGGTGCGAGAGCTCTGAGGGGGAGGCCGCGAAAAACCCACTGGCTACAGGGATGCCAAAAAAACATGTTTTCAAGTGGGGGTGAGCCAGTGTTGCCTATTACTATAGCAACAGGAAGACCTGGCTGCTTCAATCAGCTTTTGGTTTGTCGGGGAGGCAGAGGATAGGCAGAGGAGCTCCAGCTGGGGAGCCACGCTGAGAGACATTCTGGTTTTACTAATGAGGGCAGCGGGGCCCACAGGTGGTGTAAGCCTGCCTGTCCAACCTTCCCACGTCCTACCTGTCACTGTGGCCATGATGCCACACAAGCAGCACCGAGGTCAAGCAGAAGAAACATAAGCAGAGTGACAGCCAAGGAGAGAGGCTGTTACGGGTTTTCTCAATTGCTAAGACACATTTTTGGAAAACTGTCACCCTTTTCTCAAAAATGTAAACCCAGTTGTCAAACTGTATTCCAAAAATGTCAGACTCCTCTGGCAAGACCAAAAAATTACCACAAAACAGTTTTATATGTGCTCAAAACTACACAATGTTTTCAGATCACACAAAAATATCCACGCACTGTACAGTAACTATTCAAGTGGCCACAGAGAATCTGCTTCCCTCAGGCCTAAATGGGAAAAAAACTTACAATAAATTGTGGGTTTCATATGTATTGAATTTCTCATAGAACATATATTTTTATGATATACCCATGAAAGTGTCCCCTTTCTCACCCAACATAATTATACAATAGGAATTCAATACATCTAGTAAACATTACAATATGTTGCATGAGACAAATCTGAACATGGTCATGTTCACATTGCCTGTAAGTCTGTAATAGTTATATATGAAAAACATAAATTACTAAGACACATTTCTTGAAACCTTCCACACTTTTCTTACAACTGTGAACACAATACTCAGTTGTCAAAGTACTTTCACAAAACCACTGACTTTTCTGGCAAAACGTCATCTAAACAGGTTCATCTGATCACATGCACAACCAGCTAAAAATAACAACACAACAATCATTATACAGTGCAGCAAAAAATAAAAATGTGGCAAACAAAATGTTCTGGGCAAAAAGAAAAAGACAAAAGAAAAAAGAAAAAAGAAAGAAAGTCCATATGGCTGTCTTGGATTTCTACAAATAAGACAAAAAAAATTCACGCAGTATACAGACAATGGTCAAGATGCTGGTGGCCACAGAGCACCTGCTGAGATTGGGTAATACGCTTCTGTCCTGCTTCCCTCATATGTCAGTCATATCAAGCCTATATAGGAAAAACCTGTAGTAAATATTTATGTTTCATATGTAATGTATGTCTCATATAAATTGTATATCTACATTAGATTATGATTTACACATGAAGGTGGCCCAGTTTTCATTTTTCTGATGCAACATAATCATTCAATAAAAATGTACAGCTTTTCTGAACCTTAAACCATTTTCACCTAGTTAGACACAATTTGCACATCTCATTTAACCTTTTTGCAGAACTCTAAACTCATTCTCACTCACTAAAACATGTTTCACTAAGTGATACATTTGTGATGCACAACGGTAACCAGTTGAGGCACAAGTTATACATAACTGCAAGTTAAACACAGCTGCAGCACAGATGCCATTTCATAAACACAAAATCTCCACATTGATCACACTAAACACCAGTTCAGAGTGTCCTGTAAGGGTGAGTTGAAAGTTGATACCAACACTGGATGGAAACGAGGTAAGAGTGTGAAAGTACAAAGTGGTGGATGAGGAGGAAGAGGAGAGCAGTGATTTCAGATGAAATGTGAATGACTGTCCTTGTTCCTGGGATGACAACCCATATGAAAAAAGAAACAGAAAAAAAAATATAAGAATTAGCAATTTCCTCCTAGTAAATGTTTATGTTTTAAACATACAGCTGTTACAAACTTATAGGCTATGTCTCATACTGCGATTTACTCATGAAAGTGTCCGCTTTCATATTGTTATCATACAACATGCTGTGATGTTTACTGGATTTTTTTGAATTCTTATTTTATAATTATTTTTCATGAGTAAAATGCAAAATGGGCCCCTTCATGAGTAAATTATAGTATATCATAGACATACTTATGAGACATACTTTATATATGAAACATTTCTGAGGCTTGAGGAAAACATGACAAAGAGTACAACCTAATCTCTGCAGATTCTCTGTGGCCACTATAAAATCATGTGTGTTTTTATAATTTTGCAGAATTGCAAGATGTCCACATGGACTAAACATTTTACCATGCACTGAACTGCTGTCATAGTGTTATTAGTTTTACTATCTCTCTGTGTGACATTGATCTGTTGATTCAATAGAGTTGTTTAGGACACTAGTTAGTTCAGAGAAGGAGATTTTGTGTTTTATCAGTTAAAAAAAGCTGCAAATACATTACATTAGAAAGAAACTGTTCATCATCACGTTACGGAAGGATTTTAAACATGGGCCAGGACATTTAAGAGAGTATTTTACTTGGTTTAAATTGATGCCACCAGCTTATAAACAGGACTGTCTGTTAATTTGACTCTATCGTCTGTCAGTATCAGTTTTAAGATCAGTCAACTGAAGGTGACAGCCGGCTATATTCAAAAATATGCAATTACTGTATTTACATTTCATTGTGTTTGCAGCCACTGTAGTTGTAATTTATTTATTTGTTTATTTTTTTACAGTTCATTAAACTCATGATTTAATAAAGAGCCTACTTTGAGAGGTCTGTTAAATAACAATGATGTTGTTCTGAGATTCATGAAGTCATCAGGCTGTGAAGTGGCAGGTGGAAAGACATTGTGTGCGCGCGCGTGTGTGTGTGTGTGTGTGTGTGTGAGAGAGAGAGAGAGACATTTGTCTTGTGCAGATATTCATTCTGCATAAGACACTAAAAATTTCAGATTCTGATAACCTTTAACACACAGTGATGTAGTTCTGTGTAGCTATAAGGACATCCTAAGGTTTCCTTCATGTTTTATAAAGACACCTGTTTTGTTATTATTATATACATATATATTTATATAATTATTATTATATATACATAATAATTATGTTTTAATAATAATAATAACACCGTCTTTTACCTGATTGTCATTGATGATCAGTTTATGGGTGTATACGGGAGGAGTTAATGAACATTTTATCTGCATACAGCGATATATTGTAGTTTATTAAACTGTTATTAAATGTCATAACACTTTACAAACCCAGTGTTACAGTTTTTTCCTAATGTTTAAACACATTTCTAGAAATTGTGGTTTAATTTGTCAGAACTCTAAACACAAACTGAAAAGAGTTAATTACTTTGTCAAAATTCCACACATCTCTTGCAAACTCAAACACAGCACTCAAAACCACGTTCTCTCTTCTCAAAACAATACCCTGAGCTATCACATGCCCATGTTTTACAGAGCATCAAATAAACACTGATGTGATAAATTCAAAACACAACCTTCAAAAGTGTTCGTGTATGTATGTATCATGTATGTTTTGGCTTTGTGAGGCCATGCTATACATTCAAATGGATACAAGTGTGTGGAAATAAGTTTCCTTTTTCTCGCTTTTGTGAAGTGTCTCAAAATAGCATTTACAATAACATATGTATATGCAACATAAATGTTACTTATTTCACATTAATATGTAGCAAAACTCACTAATTTTACCTATGGAATGTTAAGTACAATGAGAAACACTAAAAAGAAAATTAGTGCACCGATACAAAAGAAATATTTGTTGCTGCAATACTGAGCTGAGCTCACAAAAAAAAAAGAAAAAAGAATATGACCTTCTGCTGCGTGGTAGGCCTCCTCTTACCCTTACTCATACTCTCACTGTTCTGCTTCCTTTGTGTTGCTGTTCCATCTTCTTGCCTGTATCACCTGTAACACCTGTATCTCTTGAGGCCTCTTATATCCTCTGACACATGATTGAATTGTTCTTTTATGTGGCTTTGAACAGGTGCAACATGACTGAGAGTAATTGGTAATCAGTGTGTAGCATTTTGAAGGCCAGTGTTTCTAGGTGAACAGAGTGCGCTAAATGATGCAATTTGTCTTCAGAAATCAAAACTGTTTAGAATGATATCAGAGTGAGACCAACGGAATAGTGCTCAGAGTTTAGCAGTTTGGAGTCATGTTATTGATACATGAGCTTCATGTTTTCAGAATTGTGTGCATAGTTCCAGTTTTAGTGTGTATAAAATGGGGTAAAACTGTAACAAATGGTACACTGATATTAAACAATAAATATAACAAGTTATGAATGAGACCAGTCTCACTATTGCTGTGAAATGTGTGTCTCAGGATACCTGGTGCACTATAAAGATGAAAAGGATTAAGGCAATAAGATGCCTTAATCTTGATGAATGTGAGTTGATGAAATAAAAAGTGAATTTCATAGTTTAGTTTAGTTCTAATTCACCTCTTCAGTAGGATTAAGTTAATGTAACTTCAAAATAAAAAGTTAAAATTACTCTTTTATGTTACTTTAAATCAGTACTTTTTGGTTTATTTGTTTGTTTTGGAAACATATGCAGGACCTGGATTACGTTTGTCTTGCAGAACGTCAATGTGGAGAGCTTGAAGTTCACTTGTCAGTCTCACCTCACTTCATACATGGTGTCCCAGATTTGCTGCATCATGGTAAATGAAACACAACCAGAATGACTTAACAATAACTATAATTCGACAAACACAGAACAACTTAGTATGACACAACATGCAAAATGCAGTATCTTAGGTAACGTTACTGCTTTACTGCTGCAGAGGACTCACACTAATGCTTTCCCATCAACCCTCACCACACCCACTGACATGATGATGTCAGACAACCTCACTCATGTTGAAACAGTAGAAATAAGTACAGTGAAAGTATACTTTTTTGTGGTGTGTGCTTAATTGGCAAAATAGTTTAAATTAATCAATAATAATAAGTTTAATTAAATCAAAAAGGAAGAAAGTGTTCCACAAATCCAAAATATTAAAGTTAGTAGAACACAGCTTACTCTGTTCAGTTTAATCTATTTAATTACGTTCCTGTTCTTGTGCTCATCTCTGAGATGCCAACGGCTTTAAAATGCAGAAGCATTTTGACACCCTGAATAAGGCTTGGTGAAATGTGATGAAACCTTTATTACAAAATGAGAATAACAATAATAAATGTTATATGCGCCAATGTCACTTTCATTGTCTTTATGAGCTATGACATAATACACATTACTATAAACATAAATTATAACATTACTAATGATTAATGAAAATTAGTACATTATTTTTTCAGTTATAAAACAAATTATGATTAATAAAGTTTAATACTCTAGCAATTTACAAGTTAATAGAGATGGTTATTAAGGGCAGGATGGTGGTGCAATGGTCAGCATTGATGCCTCTTAACAACAAGGTTCCTGGTTTAACCTGCCAGCCAGCTGGGTCCTTTCTGTGTAGAGTTTGGATGTTCTCCCGGTGCCTGTGTGGATTTTCTCTGGGTTCTATGGCTTCCTCCCACAGTCCAAAGACATGCTTGTTAGGTTAAATGGTGATTCTAAATTGGCTGTAGGAGTCAATGTGAGTGTGTGTGTGGTTGTCTGTCTGTCTCTGTTAGCCCTGCGATGGACTGGCAACCCGTCCAGGGTCTTGTGCTGACCGCTCAGCCTCTCATTCGGGCTACAGTCACTGCCATTCAAGTCTTCTGCTACCATGGAGCCCATCACCCACATGTGAACACTTAGAATCGGCTGTGATGCTTTTACTTAGTGCAACAGCATGACCAAATCTGGTTTTGTACTGCTGTCAGAGACGTGTTACAGAGAGATGGAATTATGTGCAGATGCCAGGACTGTGGTTGAATAGCTCTCACTTTAACACTCCTGTTTTGTAAATGAAGAAAGTAAATAAAAAAATCTGATCCTTGACTTGGTTCTTGACCTCTTACAAATAGCTCAAGCTTGAATGAAATAAAATATCAATATTGTGTCAGTAATACACCTACGATAATACTGTGAATAGTTATTATTCTTTTTGTTAGCTTTTGTACAGCTATGGTTATAGCCTTTTTCATCACCTCCATGCAACTTGTATTTTGAGTTTAGTTCATTTGCCAACAAAGAAAACAGACAATAAAAATTATTGCTTAATCTGACCGACTGGAGCCTATTATTGCTTTTTTTTACTTTCAAATTCTCTATATTGCGATAATACTGTTATTGTGTATTCTTTTGATCACTTTAATCATGATGTTAAAATCTTATCTGATAGCTCTTATTGGTTTTTACCTTATTTATTTACTTACTTATTTTATTTACTCGTATGGTCATATTCTATTCTATTTTGTTGAGCATTCTATTATTCTATTTAAGCTACTTGCTATATGTGTGTTGTGTTTAACTTAATTTTTAACTGCTGTAACAAAGGAATTTCCCAACTTTGGGATAAATAAAGTATATCTTATCTTGTCTGGCAGCCCTAGATAAAGCTTTTTGATATTTTCACAGCCTTGAGCATGTCCACAAACTCACTTTTTATGGGGAATGAGTGCCAGTCTTACTTGTCTTACTATCAGTTTTGAACAAGTGGCTCAGGCAATGTTTTCCTTATCCTTGTGTGAATGTACGTAACCTCTGTAATTTCTTGTAAAGCAATTTGTAGATTCAGTGTAAGTATTTGACTGCATGGTCCTTTCATTGTAGGTTGTGTTTGCTCTGTTTGAGTTCGCAGTTTCTCCCTCATTTCCCACTCAACCTTAAACACACCCATGTTGACAAAATTTAGAATAAATTTTAGGATGGATGAAATAACGTAAAACAAAAAACAAATAAAAACTTACATTTAAACTAACCTTATTTTTCATGCAATGTGGATCTGATGAAATTGATTTAATCTGTTTAAAAAACAGCCACATACTTGAATTTTCTTGACTACTCACAATGATGAATGTTTCTGTTTCCCAATCAAAACTACTACTAAAAGACAGATCTGAGCTGATATTTTCCATTGATTACTTTAAACTACAAACAACTTCAACAATTCTGCCTATGGTGTATTTATGTATAACTTGTAGACAAAAAAAAACCATCAAAAAGAAACACACAAACAAAAAAAAGGTAACTGGTGATTTTTTAAAGTATAGCTTGATAAAGTAACCTTATGTTCACATCAGTACATTTACACACACACACACACACACAAAGTAGTCCTATAAACTGACGGAAGTGACAATAAAAGAAAAAAATCAAAGGAAATAGATCGTAGGCCAACTGATTATTAATAAAATAGCTGTTTGGGTGATTCTGCTCCCAGTTGGAGGTCAGACTTTCTTTTCTCACCACACCTTCGCTAGCTCCGTTCCAGTGTCAGGTCGGTGTAAATGCGTAATGATTAGCTATCAGCGTAAGAGTGATAGCAGGCCAATAGAAATAGAAAAGTTCCCCTTCATAAACCAATGATGCGGCCACATTGTTAAAGCGTTCAGCGAATCCCCTGCGGATCTGATGCAACAGGGCTGCAACTAAAGTTACACCTTCGAACTGCAACACGATGTCCTTCCGCTACGGTGCGCTGAAAACTAGTGCCTGCTGTACGGTCTCATGAACACATTCCTCCTATTTCCTCTGCACTGCTTTTGTTTAGAAGGATTTGACAGTATATTTGACTGGCAGCTTTAATATTCGGTGCTTGAGTGGGCAAGTTATGCGAGTTTAAAGACTTTACAGACTGTTGTGAGGTGGTGGGGGTGAGTTTATGTTTGTCTCTGGCGTAGTTTTTTTTCTAGCAAGAAGCAGCAACAACAATTTGTTTAATTTATAAAGTTATTTCAGCAGAAACCACAAACGCTTTATTTATGAGTTCTCTAACAAATAAATGAATGCAAGCGAAGTAAAAGCGAAGTGAGCTAATAAAATCAAGTGAAACAAGGCCAGTTAGATGAGCTCCTTACACAAACAGTCTGCGGTCTCTGGATAATGGGAAAGTCCCCCAGCTTCATGACGTAACGGCCCGGTGAACTCTGTTAACTGCGGATTAATTTCATCTGCTGTGATCCGGTCCGGGCATTAGGAGTTGGAGAAGTAGCGGATTTAAAAACTTTCTGTCTGCAAGTCTTGTTCGTCGAAATAGCGCTTCATGAAGAGTCCCTGATTTCCAAAAGGGGAAATATGGCTTTTTAAACGGTGACTGTCGTCCTCTTCAACGTAAAGCTTCGTGTGCTTTGCTTCTGCAACGCACTTTTTACAAGACTAATTCAGAAACTATGGGGTGAGTACAAGTGATTTTTGGCTTTGTAGGAGCAGGGCAGAGTTCGTCTTCTTTTACCTAACAAACACATTTAGACACTTTTAAACTAACATTAACATTGTACGGTGACTTCGGCGGTTATTTTACAGTATTTACGGGACTGTTTCAGCCGTTATTACTATTTACAGTAACCTTGTCAAACTTACATTTTTGAAGTGCAAAAACTGAATTTCTTTGATTTCTGTGTCTTGGTAAGTGCGCATCAGATGTTTCTGCTACATACATTCTGTAAAATACCCCCTGTTTTCTATTTTGTAAGTCTGTAATTATGTTATTTAGGGAATATTAAAGTTTTTATAATATTTTTAATTTATTTTTATTTTAACATGGTTTAGTATTTTCTAAAATAATGTCTAATGAGAGTTTTTAAACTATTGCTTTAAATTTAAATTGTACCATAAATCAGTAATGGCTTCACAGTATGAGGTTACAGGTGAATAGACAAGTGAGATAAGATAAGTGAGGTAGAGTTTAATTGAACCCAGTTAACCATTAATGCACATTATTTTGTAATTATCTTCATAAATATTAATAATACACTTTTTGAAAAAAGGAGGTGGTTATTAACTGCGTTAGAGGCTGAAATGGGGCGTTTAAAGGCTAATGAAAAATACAAACAAATTTCACAAATTTTCTCATTTTATTCCCACAGGTCTTCAGGTGTTTCCACAACTCTTTCATCCACCCAGTGCACGGTTTGTGCTTTTGAACAATTCGATCGAAGCAGACGACACAATGGCGGCATCGATCCTTCGCAGGAAAATTCCTCCCATTTCCACAGGCGAGCTCGGCGCTCCCCCTCTCCGACAGGCTAGCCTAAGCCAATCACGGCTGGGGACGGGGGCGGAGCCAGCGGAGAGGCAGCACTTAATTGGTGAGTATGGCCAAGACGCTTTTTTATTTTTCCACATCCCGAGGTCGGAGCCGCAGTGCAGCACGGGGCTAATGTCGTACAGTGAGTACAGCTAAGTGGATATTTATCGAATGCAGACGATGCTGTTCAATCATTTTCAGATGATCGGTTAGTTGGTCACTTGGATTTTTTTGGATGTATTGCTTGATTTTAATTTAAACTTCTTTTTTTTTTTTTTTTTTTTATTTTTTTTTTCAACTTTTTTTTTTTTTTTTTTTTTTTTAATT
>VUQI01032346.1:58367-74027 GCA_015106735.1 Paratilapia polleni | reverse complement strand
ATCCAAAAGTAAGAGGGGCTTGGGTTTTTTGGTAAGATATAGTGGTGTAGAAGGCATCTGGAAAAGGTGAAGAGGAATATTGGCTTATTGCTCCTGATGGTCCACCTCTATGAAAAATTAAATAGGTCTGTTTTGCAGGTTTCCCCTCTCTAGAGTGCCCTAAGCTGTGTTATGGAAACATCATCTTGGTAATTTATACACCAAAGAACACCTGGTGATGAAAGAAAATAAACCATTCCTCCCTTTCTTTCGCCATTTAAAACCCTACACTTTGACTTTGCGTTCTCTTCCTTTGATGTTTCCTTTTTCCCCCTTTTTAATGTCCATCTATTTGGCTTATTTTGCAAGAAGTTGGCGTCTATTGTAGAGTTAAGTTGTTCACAAAATGCTTGTCAGATTTCATTCTGAAGTCTTGATATACACTTCAAAAGGTGCTGTAAAGATGTTATCACGGAGAGACGGAAAGACAGAGGCATCTCTAATAAAGACCCAAACAATGGACAGCCTCTCTCATTTCCAACCCTGTCCAATGGAGCGTCTCAGTAGTACCCATTAATTTGGACACAGTTCTGGCTAAATTACATGTGTTCCACCTCTGTGACATTTTAAATGCAATTAAAAGCTGGTTATGGAAGTGTGCACGGACTTCCCTATGATGAAGGGAAATCACTGACGTGATTAACATGCAAACGAGCTCATGCTGGCAGACTAGATTGGGGTTTGAAAACCTCAATTACTTTTGTGTGATTATCTATTTACCAGTACACAGATTTCCATTTCTCATCTCCAGCCGAGTTCCCCATGCACGAGCCTCAATTATACGTGGCACACCTTTATTTATGATGCGCACGATGCTGAAATACAAGCTGTAGTTATTTTTTACTGTGATATATTGCTTCTTTACAGGCTGCTCATGAAGCAGGACCGCCAGATCAAGAGTTCTTAATGTTGAGCCATTTGCTTTGTGAGCACTTAATATGATCTTGACCCCCACCAACCTACACACCTCCAATCCATCCATCCAACCCCTGTTTAAACTCAGTTTAATTCCCACTCTGTTGGACAACAGGAAAACTAACTGACAAATAGTGGTCATAGAGGAGGACTCTTAACTACATTTTTAGGCTTTAATACTTTCTATTTATTTCAACTCATAACTACAACGTAAGAAATATCCCTGTTAAATAACAGTAAAGAACTGGCAGCTAGATGTGCAACCATTTAACTCTTCTTTTACAGTGTATCTACTGCAATTTACAACAATAAAATATAAAGTTTATAACATACTACTGGTATATTTGGTTGCCATTTTCTGATTATGTTCTTATTGCAATCTCCTTAAACATGACTTTAAAAAGTATTTAAATACTGTAGATCCATATGTAGAAACAAACCATTCCTCATGCTGAACAGGTTCTCGTTTGCACGACCTTATATGTGAACCCTAAATTCAGTGTCAGTCGCTCTTGAACTATGACATCAGTTTTATTGCACCTTTCCCTACTCCTCACACCACACAGTTACAGGAATGCTGCTGTATTCAACATTTTAACAACTGCCCTGAAGATGAACCCTGGCTTAACGTGAACATTCACTACGCGAGTCTCAGACATGGTGGCCCATCGCTAACCAAACCTTAAAAATTGTTCTCGGCCGCACGAACAGTGGAAACCACGTCGCATATCCACAATATTAATAACAATAAGTCTAAACACTAAATAACCGAAATGACCGTAATAGCACTTGTAAATTATTGATTTTGACTTAAATCTTTACATTCCCACAGGTGAACCATCTCCTGGGGTTGCCACAATATTTAAAACTTACTTATTAATTTATTTTTGTTAATTGTGCTAAATTACATCTGATGCAACATGATTTTGCTCTGATGAATTATGGGCAGACTCAAACAATGGACTGAAAGTCAAAGTCTGACTTACAGAAAAAAGTGCTTTTAAAGCAGTTTGAGTGGTCAGTAAGTCTAGAAAAGTGCTGTACAAATGCAAGTACATTACATTAATAAAAAGAAAAAAAACATTGTATTAGTCCACAAGACTAAGTAGTTTGCTAATAATATTTTTTCCTCAAAAGTCTTGGCATTTACAGTAACAAAATGTACTCAAGAAGAACTGTACATTACTGTACAAATTTTCCCTGCTTTTTGTTAATCCGCAATTTCACACAGCAAGTCACAAGTGCCTAAAAGTGTCACACTGCCTAAAACGAAAGCCCTTTAAAAAAAAATTTTAAAAATAAATAAAAGTCTCTATAAGCAATGGTGAGGTCTAATATGCAATCTTAGAGAGTTTACGATGACTAATTGCAGACAAAGGTACAACTACATCAAGGAAGGAAATGAACTGAAGGAATGCATTTAGTCTTATACAGTCTTGCATCCTTTTGCTTGGAATGATTAGAAGAATTCCTAGCAATACAAGAGGAATACATTCTGTATTGCAATCACAGGATCTCTACTATTTATTGCATTTTTCCACAACTTTAAGAAAAAGAAGAATCAATCAAAACAGCAAAAAATAATGCAAAATGGTAAGTGTAATGAACTTCTGTGTAGTAACTGTATCAATGTGTACTTACATTCAAATTTTATCTGAGGCATATTTTTCCTAATATAGTGCATTTTTTTGTTTGCCAGAGTTCTGCCAGGGTCTCAGTGCCCGGGGACAGAAGGAGAGAGGAAGACACACATATCTGTGGCACAGCCAGGCTTTTCACATTGTGCCCAGCATACATAAAACATGCCCTGTTGCTTCAGCTGGAGCAAAAAGGAAAACAGTGCCATCAAGTGAAATATTTGAGGATTCCTCAAACACCTTCGCAGATAGATCTATCATGTCATCAAAGAGAAACCAGTAGAAGAAGCTGGTGTCTTTTGATAAACCTTAATTAAATGGATTTATTTATCCAGAATAAGAGACCGTTTCTCTCAAATGATAGCTTGTCACTGTTAATCATACTGCACACACGTTTTAACTTTATAGTTAGTTTGTTTTGTTTTTTTTAAGTATAATTCAAATGTATTCTGTTCATCTGCATGCTTTTAAGAATAAATAATCCACAAATCTCCGCTCTGAATGAGAATGTTCGGCACCTCCCACTCAACTAGTGAGATGATAAGACAAGGATTAAACATGGTGCTTTGCTGACTTCATGTTCAGAATCCTGTTCGAGGTACCTGAGGAACAAAGGGAATCATTATTACTATTTGAACTCAGTTGCCAGGACTTGGCTAGACCATTGGTATAAGGTTGCTAGAGAAGGGAGAAAAAAAGAAGCAGTGGATACAGCATATTGAGTGAGTGAAACTGGTGGTGACGGCTAGAATCATGAGTGAGAGAAAATAAAAGAGAAAGGGAGAGGGAGAGCTTAGATAATAGCAGATAATGGACAATTAACTCAGGCTAGTAGTGCTTGCTGCAGTGAATAGCAGCTTCTGGTGCAGCAAGTCCCCGATCACCACTCAGCCATATTCACATTGGGAATACAGGCGATATCAAGCTGCAGGCTACTGGGCCTCAGAGGTGTACACGCTGCATTAGCAATCTCCACAATGCCTTCAAACAAAGAACGATACCAACAAAGTGTCCCAAAGTGCAAACGCAAGCACTCTGCTGATGGGAAGTCTGTGGTGCCATAACCTTATTCATTGTTTCTTGTCCTTTCACCACCAAATAAACCCAAGAGCTGTAAATCCATTTAAAAAAGTGGCATACTACTCCTGTGTGCAGACATGGAAATTAGCATAATTAAACCTATATAAAAGCTAATTGTATAAATAAATGAGTGAATGTCACCACTGTGCATCACAGGAACAATGCATGTGTTCATATCAGGGGCCTCAGAAGTGTTTTAACTTCCCAATCAGCCCCCTACTCCCTTCAAACTCCATCTAAATCTATTGATCTGTGAAACATGGGGACCCAGGGGAGGCAATTCACTTAATATCATACATCTAATGATGAGATGAATAACGATTATACCATTTGGTAATTAAACGTCTTACAAACCATTTAACTGACTGTGCATCTGCAGGGGTGGCTGGAGGTCATAACGATTGTTTTTCATTTCTTGCTCGGCACGAAAGCAGAAGACACGCAGGAGGCAGGGCTGGGGGTTGGTGGTGGTGGTAGAAAACAGTGTGTGACACAATGGTGAAAACACAGTAATGATTGTTAGCAGCTATGGCACTAATCTCTAAAGCTGTCAAGACTCTGAAAGGCAAATAGTATGGCAGAGCAAAAGAAATGAGGAAAATAAAAAAATCTAAAGGTCTTATCTTATTTGATTTCTTTATATTTAGAAAACTCATTAGCTTGCTTGTTTTTTACACAACAAAAAGGGATACTTCCCATATTTAAAAGGAAAAAAAAAGTTATTTTATGTGCATTTTTTCAAGAATGTGTCTGATGCACACAAAGGTGTGTTTAACACATGCTCTGAGAGCCAATTTACTGTCAGCATCCACAACCCTAATCCCTACTTACAGAGGTTGCAAAACATGCACAAAAAATGTCTAATCACTTTGTAGAGTCAGCCTCTCCTTTATGCTCAGGGGGCTCACAATACGTTTCTGTAGCTGGCTCAAGCACATTCATGCAGCATTTAGTGATAGAGGGCTGTGTCTCGTGTTCCTGGCTCCTTATTGAATGATAGCTAGTAAACATTGTCATTCCAAAGAGAGACAGGATTAAAGCCTGCTTTGCCCATTGAGAGGAACAGTATGCGAAAAGAGAAAGGGAACAATAGCCAAATGGAGGACGGTATCACAAGGGTCCAATGTCTGCTGTGATGAATATGTGGGAGATTATAACCCATTCCATCATTTCCATAATGTAAAACTCTTTCTTTTTCACCCGCTGACTATTCACTAAATAAATGAGAAAACTATCACCCGCACAGCAATATTTGACAAAAGGCAGAAGGGAGGGAGAGTGAGTTTTGAATGACCCCCATGCCTTTGACAATATAGGTGCTGCCCGGACACATTCGGAAGCAGCGGAGTGAGTAAGTACCTGGAAGAGTATTTATCATTGGGCACAATGCAAATGTATTACCATGTCACCAATACCACTTTACAGCACAGAATGGAACTACACTGAATACAGGAGAGTTTTAAATAATACCAGGTGGAAATATGAATGGAGGGCTCTTTTGATGTGTGGCTTTAATACCTCACAAGTATTCTAAACTGAGGGATCATTCAGTGGACACTGGTTTAAAACCCCACAGCCACAAAGAGTCAGCCCTTGCATTTAACCAATATGCTAACTAGCCTAGCTAATAAGTCTATCCAACAAAAATAATTTGAATTGGACTGACTGAAGTCAGAAGTGCCTTTCAAAAGTGTGAAAAAAAACTTCTGGAAAGAAAAGTATAATTACAAAGTTCAGATTAAAGAGAGTGCTAATAAATGAAGCTGAAAAGCTACTTTTGGCCAAGCAGCAACCTCCAGGCCTAAAGAATGAAGCCAAAACCGGCAGTTCCTCAAATAGCCATTCGAGGCTGGCTCCAAGGTGAATGAATGAAAAATAGAGTCCCACATGAAAATGCCCCAATTTACATTTTTTAAAACTTAAATTTATGCATAATTAGGGGTTTGGCTACTTTGACAGATAGGTGGACTCTGACACAGGCAGCTGTAGCTGCTAGCTGTCTCTTAGCATCAATTTCACTGGTTTGAGTCATTAAACCTCTTGATCATGGAGCCTTCTGGAGCATTTTTAATACAATTAACATGGGTTGATTTGTGGTACAGGCCATGCTCCAGGTTTAGTGGTTGAAATTCTATGCCTGTACACTGCACCTATACTGTTTATGGTTGCACCCTGCTAACCAAACCTACTAGCATTAGCTGATAACTTAACCTTAAATCTTCTTGTCTAATATGGTCACTTCTAGCCCCAAAAAAATAATATGGCAATGGCTGAAAGCTAAAAATCAAAGCTTCAAAACTGGACCCAATGGATGACATCAGTCTACGGTTTTGGCTGTGGGTAAGCTGTGAAATTTGTGAAAGCTATCTGGTTAAACATGACTTACTTACCTGACAGGAAATTCAACAACTAAAGAATAAATTGTCAATTTATTAGATCTTAAAATAGATACTAACTCTGTGCTTGCTATATAAGCGACACTTGATTGCAGATCCTTGAGTCCAACTGTTATTTTTCTAGAGAGCTCCTCAAAAAACATTAAACTTGTGAAATTCCTGAGCCATAGAAAATATCTCCCCACCCTAGCTCTGCTCACACCTCAACCTCACTGACATCTCTTCAGCCACTCACTTGATGTGTGTGTGTGTGTGTGTGTGTCTCTGTGTAAATGAAAGAGAGAAAGCCTCTGCAAGGCTACATGCATGCGAATGGGTGTGTCATCTGCGAGATCTCAGCAGTCTATTCCAGAGATTTCTCCCATGGTAACCCAGTTTATTTACTTTATCTACAATATAATGCTTCAGTGAACATTAGCAACTTTGAGACACAAGTTTCAATCAGTCATCCAGCGGTGGCGCAAGCAGGCTCGTGCGTGTGTTCATCCAGGTGCAGAGAAAAGATGAACACCGCCGCCTCTTTGGCTTTAAACTCAAAGGACTGACAAAGAGGTCCCAAAATAATACAAAATCAAAACGGACAGCGGGAAAGCAGAGAGAAGGGAAACAAAAGAATAGTAGAAAAGGAAAAGCAGGGAAGAAAGCCAGAAAAATAAACTGTGCAGGACAGTGGGGAGAAGAGCTGGGGAGGGGAGGTAGTGGTGGATTTAAAAAATGAAAGAGAGAAGCTAAATAAAAATGATACCGTGTTGAGAAACAGGGGAAGAGAGAAGGAAGGACAGACAAAGGGAATGATAAAAAGAGACAAAGTCAAAGAGAAGGCATGAGAGAGAGGAAGAGAAAAAGAAGGGAGACAAGATGTTCTCCCTGGGTAGTGTGGAGAAGGTCTTGTCCAATAAACACAGGTGAGCAGCTCGACAGGCCAGGACCACCAAGCTGACTGACAGCTGAGAGCTCTCACTGGCCGTCAGCTTTATGTTACATGACACGAGGAGTGCAACTCATCAGACAAAGAGAAACTGCTTGCACCTCTCAGAGTGTGGGAGGGAGAGGGTAGAAGGCACACACACAAGTACACCCACATGCGCTTTTTCACAGCTGTTTACAGCGGCATCCACGTACCATGGCTCAAAGTTGCAAACACAAAAATATCCACTCTCTCATACGACCAGACAGGAGGAAAGCCCTGCCATTTTCCTTCACAGGTGAGCAGAAGAAGGAAACACCCCGGTGCTCCAGTTACTTAGCGGGAGAAAGTGAGGAGTCGTAGGGTGGGGGGTAGGATGTATGCTGTGTGCCGACTGAATCTTTTCCACATGACGGGCCTCGGGCTGTTTTTGTCAACTGCACTCTTGAGCAGCAAGGAGTCAGGTAGTGTGACCACATGATTGCCCAAGAGGCACTGCGGTGAGAGAGGAAGAAATGGGGAGAGAGAGGGAGTGGAAGGGAAGAGAAAAGCAGAGAGAGCGAGAGAGCGAGGGAGGGAGAAGGATCGGGGGCCGGAGACAGGACCGATGCAACACGCATGATGAGGTGTAATCACAAACCCCATTCAGAGTGCAGTGGAGTTTGTCAACATACACACATTCACATTCCACTGTCTGTCAGCTCTATGACCCAAATCAAGCATGCTGTGTGAGTGTGTTTTTCCACACACATGAGTACTTTTTGTCCATTTCGCCTCCAACCAGGTAGTAGCGGTTGCACTGTCTAGGCTTGTGGTTTGCGGTAAGGAAGTCAGATTCCAAGCTCTTGTAGGATTTCGCTGCCGCCTGTATCCCTTTTCAAGCTGCGATCAAATGATCATTACGAACAAAGGACTTGGCTTGTTGCCTCTGGAGTAAAAGCTTTTTCAGTGGCTGTGACCGTGTGGTTTGATTTGAAACTTTTACTTTAAGAGAGAGAGAGAGAGAGAGAGAGAGAGAGAGCGAAAAAAGAAGCAGAAGGTCATATCACAGAGAGGAATCCTAACAACGTTAATTTAAAACAATAAAACTGTGTCATTTAAATAAAATACTAAATGTAGTTGTGACAGACTTATGTTAACAAAACATAATATGCAAAGACTTAATTCTATTGTAGTTACATTTAAAATAATGTTTGATTTTTAGTGTCTACTAAGAATTCAGCAACAACCTCTTGGCAACTCAGGTATTTCCATGTACTGCACCTTAGCATGCAGACCCTAACATAAACAGAACTCATCAGTAGGTTAAAACACTGTAGATTTAGTTTATGTCATGATGGCGATATCCCTATAAAACACTGTGCTGGGAAGGGCTAACATAAACTTTGGACTATTTGTGCAGGCTGAAAAATGAAGCTGCGTGACAGCTTGGTGATAACACACGAGTTCAATCTGTCAAGACAATCAGCATTCAGACCTTGGGAGAAGAATGCGCGACTGTGTGCGACCGATTCACTGGACACGATCACCTGCGAGCGAAGCCTGCTCATAATTCGTCCCACCTGAAATAAGGAGTTCAAACTAAAGTCAGGCCTCTCTGATGTCATGCCTGCCTCAGGTTGGGTTTCACAATAATCTCAGGCTCTTGGAGAGATGCCATCAGGCCCAGCTTCCACGCCCCAAGATTTTCTTGAATTAAATTGCAGGGAAAGAATAACACTTGAAACAGTAGATCCTTGCTCCCTTTTCTTCAGAAATTAAGCTATTGAATGCAATATTTCCAACAAGTCATTTCTAATATGAGGCACACACATACAGAACTGTTGGAGGGGCCTCAAAGTATGCTGAAGCAGGCCACCTTTGCTAAGTGAAATTAACCTTTTTTCCTGTATTAAAATTTCTCTAATTACATATTCTAGAGTCATAATCATACATACATATTAGAATGAAGATTTGTCAATTTATAATCAACAGGATAACAGATAGCATGAAAGAGAAAGAGAGAGAAATACCATAGAGGATCAATAGACCCATCTTCCTCTTAAGTAATGATGGCAATACTTATTCTGAGCCTCCTTGCCAACTTCATTCTCATAGCAACTGTGCACTCAGGACAAACATTCGCCATGCAATTTCTCTTCTTTACTCCTCACCCCACATCTTCCTTCTCCACATCCTCTCTTGTTTTTCTACTCTGACCCTCAGTTATTTCTCTTTTAGATAGATGTGAGTGAGATAAATACCCGATAGTTGCTAGGAAAACGCAGAGCGTGTAAAAGGAGAGAGAAACTGAAATGTTTATATTGAGGAGACTTGTACTGAATTCCATCTTCTTCTTAAGCTGGATTTTCTATGGGGCATTCACACTAGCTAAAACCAAAGGAAAAAAAGCTGGGAATATAAATGTCAGGTGTGCAAAAATCATTCCCTCATGGAAGTAATGTAAGAACAGGACATCTCCTAATCAGAGAGCTCAGCAAAGGGCAAGATGTCACTGGCTGATCCACTTTTCCTCCAATTTGCTCATAGCACGACACAATCAGACCCCAAACCAAACTTCATTAAATCGAAATATGGAAACTGGGGAACTTCCAAAACTTTCAACTTCTCCCCCTCCCTCTTTCCTAAGTGTGAAGACAAAACAGTGGACCATAGAGAAAAGGGTGCATGAAGAACGACAGCAGATCCTTGGGAGTGAGTGCAAAAGTAAGGAAGAGGGGGAAAGAAGGGAAAGTAAACCTTTGATGAGTAAGACTTTTTTGTTAAGCGATGGAGCTTAACTTTAAAATATTCTGGGTGGCAGTGAATGGGGGATTGACCAATGGCCCTGATCTCAGCCACACACAGGGGCACTGGGGTTAATGGTGGATAAAGATTAGGGAAAAAAAGGGTTGCTTTGCCTGATCTCCATCCACCCCCACACCCCGACCCTGCAGTTTTCACCTTCTCCACCAATCCCAAATCAGCTAGACAATGGAGGCTGCCAATGGGGAATGATCCAAGTCCCTTTGATTTCTCCCTCTACCCCCTCGACTGCTCTGAGTGCCCAGTGTAAAGACCCGTGGAGGTTCCCCTGTTTGCCCACTCACAGGGACGACAGTTAGCAGGCTCAGAGAAACCATTTGAGGATTGAAAATGGAATGACAAGAGGTCTCTGATCTATGACAAGAAATCAATTTCAAACTGGAAATGTGAGCAGAGAGCTGTTCAGACTGAGCTGCAGCTTCTTTAAAGTAGCCAAAGATATGCTTAATTGCTGTAGATTTTTTTTTATATGTATCTACAGTGGAAGTGCAGCTTGCAGTGTTGGGGCAATTACACTTTTTTGCAATGATTAGAGGGACATTTTTAGGCCAGCAGATATGCAGTAAGAGTTCATCTTTGAAGATTTAACTGAATACTGGACAAATTAAGAACTAATATTTAAATCTCTTTTAGGTGGAAAAAGAAATCTGGACTGTGCTTCACTCAGGAAAGAAAGCAGTGCTGGGAAGGTAGAACTGGTTCTGCACCTGAGTTGCTCAGCATCTTTCCTTATGCACACATGCTCAAAGGCTCTACTTCAAGATGGTGTTTTAGGATAAACAGAATTTCCCTTTTTAGGTTGTGGGCCGAATATATTTTTAAAAAATGGATTCAAAGCAAACAGACAACAAATTCCAGCTTCAAACTATAAGCCACCTACAGAAAAAGTTGGTTTAATCCTTCTGAAAATGATCCAGATCTGCACCAAAATTTAATAGCTCCACCTCACTGACTAGTTTTTGCACTGTCTTGCAAAAATGACAAACCTTCCTCCATCTCTCGCCTTGACAGAGGAATGGTGGCATTTTATTAATTGCAGTAAATAAATGCCTACTTCATTATGTAAAATGGCAGATTATCATGTACAACCTTTATAGAACACTTCCGCTTTTTTTTAATAAGGTCACAATAATACCCTCCAGACCATATCACCAATATCCATAACAAAATGATGCACTGATAGGTATACTTTTCTCATACCCTGCTCTGCTGTTTTGTTATTTCAGCACCCAGGACTGTGTTTCTCTAAAGCCAAACTCCACCAACAGTCATGACTGATGTGGCTCATTACAGTGGACACATTAATCTGAAAGAAAACACAACACCAGGCATGCAAGGACAATGAAAACTGCTTTCACTTACCACTTTGCACTTTACAGTGTTTGTCGTCTGCTTTTTTCTACGGGTGCAGTGTATGCATATTTCATCCCTAAAAAGAAAAATAAGAAAGGTGTCTGACCTAAAACATGAAAAGTATACTGGGAAAAAACAAAACAAAACTATCTTTGTCTAGGCATGCAATGAGCCGATACTTTCCAATGAATCAAATAGCTAGAAATAGCCGGATTTGGAATCTGAGACTACGGGTCCATCTTTGGGGTCCATTTAATTTAAAGCAACGCACCATTAGCGCTAATAACATATTGCATGTATTTCCCCATTTCCTATGCTAAAACGTTCTGTTTGGTTGTTTGCAGTAATTTTTGACTTTATTGTGATTTAACAGCAAACAAACATTGGTCAAGTGTGCTACAGATGACAGAAAAGCGCCGTCGGTTTCACTCTCATTTGCTCTATTTTGTGTGTGAAGACAGGAGCACACATAATGTAACATGCACGGTGAAACAGAGCAGAGGAAGAGAGGAGAAAAACCACGTAAATTGCGAGAAGATGCAGATAAACTAGGTGTATATCATAAATACTTTTTATATTTATATTTTATGTTCCTGGCTTGTATGCACATATTTATTTGTCACACAAAATAATAATTTCCGGTCTCTTTCTCACAGTGAGGATACTTGTTAATTTAATGCTTTTATTGGATCCATACTTAGTAATGGCTGATGTCCAAAGCCAACATATCTCTATCAGTATCTGGAATGAAAAAAGTCAGACTGGTGCATTCCCACTTTTGCCACCTGCTGTGTTTTTAACACCAATATATAGTGATACATATGAGGTACACCAAATTTAGAACTAGCATAACCCCTCTTCAATTTCTCCTTTTAGTTCTGTTACAAATCTCAATCAAGACATCAACTGTATAAAAAAAGAAAAAGAACAAAAAAAAAGAAATCCAAGCTTGCCCACATTTGTCAGCCATAGTGCATATCATAACTTCTAAGTAAGAGTAGATTGAAAATCCTTGGGGTGTGAAAACCAAACAGGCACAACTGAAAGGTTGCCCAGTGGAGGGGGAATTCTATCAAGGTAGACAAGATGAAGATTTGTTACATTTGAGGAGGAATGGGGCCTCGTTGACCTCCCCTAGCCGCTACAATCACCCAAACGCAGGAGGGCTAACAATACTGTAACACTATCAGGCACAGACTAAAGACAAAGGCACAGTGATTGGATTTAAACATGAAACCGTTTTGCTTTAAAGAGTCTTACTTTGAAAGATTAATTGGTCTTAGGAACGCACTATGTACTTTTAATTTTAAAACAGAGTGTTGAAAATACATGCTACTCTAATTTTTCCCAAGGTCCAGAATGCTTTGACAGATGGACACGAAGGGACGATGTTCAAATACTTACCCTCGGGGAGAGAACTTGCTGTTGTTGTCCGTCACAGGTGGGGTAGCAGTCCAGCAATGTCGGCTCTCTGAGATAAGAGAAAACAAAAGTATACTGTTAGTACAAACCTACTTCATGACACACAGATTTTTTTTTTTTCCCTAGGAACATTCATTGCTGGAACTAACAAGTGTGGGCTAGATGGTGTATTGCATAACTATTTTCTGTAAGGTTTGTAGGTGAAGGCAGTAAACTTTGTGACAACAAAGTGCACCTGGATTTTTGCTGTGAAGCCTGAGAGCATATGTGTGTAGGTATATGTGTGTGTGTTTAAGTGCATGCACCAACAGGCAGTGTACAATACAGTACACTACCCTGCCCCCAAACTGCTCAATCTCTGTAAAGTTAAAAGGTGCAGTGCCTGGAAGGGTCTAGCTCTCAACACCAAGTAAATCACACTGTTAACCTGACACGATTGATTTCTCATATACTTCTATTCAGCTGTCTGTATCTAAGCACACATGTTATGGTATCCATATAATTTAAAGACCATTAGTATTGATGATTTTTTGTGCTAATCACACAAGTACAGCAAGAGTGTACAATACCACATCTGCAGCTACTGATTGATCAGGACACTTTTATTACACATGCATCACATTTAGAGAACTAGGGGGTAACAGTAAGTCCCCAGGAGCATCAGGGAGGCCAATTTCTGCTGCTGGGGGCATGAGGGGCACAAAATGGCCTGGATGTTGCTTCTCTGAGATGTTTTTTTTTTCCCCCTCTCTCTTTTATTCTCCCAGAATTCCAATGACCCCTACAGGCAACCAGCGACTGTTGAATTCTAAGGAATGTGCTCTCTGAACTGTGCAAAAAGCCCCGAGCTCAAAGAGCACAGCTGAAAACAAAAACATGCCAACTGCTATAATTTCTCACTGTTTTGAGTTTGTGGAAAGCAAAGCAGTGGACTGGATATTGGGAAAACCAAAATAAAAAGTTATATTACAACATTGTTTTTAATGTGTATATAATAAGATTGAAACTTTGAAACCATTCTACTTTCATGTGATGACTAAATCTGAAAAAACTAATATTAGTTTTAGGTATAATATAGATATAAAATATAATTTTAAGTTAATGCCCACCTTCTTAAATCATTTGCTCCTGGGTAGACTTCAACACCACAGCACCCCTTGGCTGTGCAGATGTTATATTTTATTCACTGGAAAAGCATTTGGAATGCTATTAGTCTGCATGACCTCCAATTCGTGGGGATTTACAAATAACACACATGTCTTTATGCCAAGTATAAAACCATTGGTAAATTCTATCAACTTATAAATATGGCAAAAGCATTCAAGTATTCATGAAGGTCTAATAATGCTATAGGCTGATATTTACATAAAGTGCTTGTGCGCTAAGTCAAGATAAACTATTTAAGACCCGGACCACAAATACCTCCACACTGCAGAAAAAGGAGGGTCCTGCGATGAAAGCGGACATTATGCTAACAAGTCAGATTACTGTACACAATAACTTTATCTTAAAAGTAAATACCATCCTTGGTGTTGGAAAGAGGGGGGTGTTATGGAAAGTCACTGGCAATATTTCTGTGGGGACCAAATGCTCCTTATCAGTGTTAGTCGAGCAATTCAGGCCTGCCTGAAGAAAGATGAGTCTTCAAACTCATTCTATTCATGGTCAGACGTGTAATTACCCTCAGCTCACAGTCTAGACGTAACCGCTTTCACAGTATTTAAGACCCCCTATGCAACGCACGGACGCCGGCTCCTACCACCAAGCCCTGCACGTTAAATCTGTGGGCAGATAAATTAGCGAAGAATGCAATAAAATAGACACAATGAGAGGAACTTTATCCTCCCCGCTGCTAAATGAGATTTCTTTGAAATGCAGATCAGTGGCTCTAGATTAGTGAATTTTAGCTGCTGTCAACATCATAACAAAATACAAATGCGATTGTTCGTCTGTGCCTTATCTCCTTGCTTCCATCTGCTGGCTGGTTATTTACTCCCCCCTGATTTACTATGCAGATCTAAATAAGTCGCATCAAAAGGAGGGCTTACTGCACAATGCCTTCTTAAGCTTCTACATCAAGGTATTTGAAAAACCGGTAGTCACATGAAAAGGCTGCCCATCAAAGGCACATCTCTAATGAACTCTCCCATATCAGAGGGGGCTTGTGGGGCCTGGCTTTAATGCCTTCTGTGTGGTGAGAGAGGAGCAGAACTACAAATCAGACCCACCAAGCCATGGCAAAGAAAGGAGGAGGACAGAGAGTGGGAGAAAAGAAAGGAGGAGAAGGAGGAGGAAGACAGCAGTTATCAGATGAGATTAACTCAGCAAAGGCACTAGTCCTGGGTCTTTCCATCCATCTAACTCTGAAGTGTAGGCTGATGAAGACACTTGTGAAAAAGTTAAAGAAAACAAGTTACACCGGATTTAGTGACAACAGACTCAAGTTAGTTGTAAAATAAAAATCTGACAGAGCAAGAATTTAACCTGTAATCTCAACTATTGGTAAATACCTTCAGTGTGAGTCTAAATGTAATGTCTTAAAGGCCTTTTAAACAACTGTAATGAAAGGAGGTCGGAGTATTATAAGCATCTGTTTAAAATGACCCATCAATCCAGTGATCAAAGGAAGATATAGATTCTTAAACTGTCAAACACAGGAAAGAAAAACATACCGTCTTTCCCCCTTCTCATCCTCCGCAAGTCTGCAAACAGCTTTAGTAATCTCAAACAGAGCTTTTGCATTACGCTCCTGCAATAACCTTTAATTTCATGGTGTATTTGTTGAATTCAGCACACAGGCAGGATTACAACTGACAATCTTCATACTTATATGGGAAAAATAAACTGCATGGAGAGATCATGATCTGTACCCCCCCCCCCATCAACAACACACTGCCACCCTGCTTTGTATCCCTGTGTCTGGATGAAGGGGAGACCCCCACCAACAAGCGTGCAGTTTTACCAGTGAACAATTAGCCCTGGAGCAAGAGCAGGCCCTGCACTGGCACATGTGGTTAAGAGACGAGCGCTGCGGGAGAGCACCAGATGATGAAGGGATGAGGTTGGGAGGGAGGGGGGGGGGGGGGGGGGGCCCCGCCCCCACCCC
>VUQI01032346.1:0-53271 GCA_015106735.1 Paratilapia polleni | reverse complement strand
GACTTTCTTTTCAAAAAAAAAAAAAAAAAAAAAAAAAAAGTTACATCTATTGATTTTTGGGCCACACTGATTGCAAGACAAGAGGGACAGGGAGTGTGAAATAGAGGAAGCCAGCAGAAGATTTTAGGAGCTTTTAATGTTTAGAGAAATTAATTTTAATTGGAGGTTAATCATGATGAAAAGAAATACACTACCAACATCCCTGTTTGTTTGTGGACAACGAAAAAAGATGGAATATAAAAATGGAGCATGCAACTACGGTAAGCTGATAATCACAGATACTGATAATGCAGGCATCAGTCATGGAGGCAAAGCACTGAATACTGTGAAGAATCATTAGATCTAATTGCACTTTTTGAGCTGTGACAGTGATATTTTTAAAAATATGAGCATTGCTTTTAAAACTACACGGCACTGGTGATAACATTAGATGGCTAGAACACTAAAAGATTTATTGAAAAAGAATTAAACTGGTTTAATATCTCATATGCATAAGCTATAACAAGTTGCAAATTAAATCGCTGTTTACTTCTTTTATACTAATTACTACAATGTAGCTGTTGCACATAAATAAAATCAATTACTGTGGATGGTAAATAGCTTTCAGTTGCGTTAATGCAGAAATACTTGCCCATTATGTGTTTTTTAAATTCCTGTGAAGGCTAACAAAAATCTAACATTATTCAGCTCATTTCGGAGCAAACTTTTAAAATTAATTTTCAAATATTTAATTTATCATATAGCGGTGAATAAAAATCGTTAAGGGGCCATATTATGTTAGCCATGTGTAATAGATATAATATATATTTTTAAAACTATATGCAGATATTAAACAATAAGTTGTGGGGATTTTTTTTTTTAAGTCAGTGTTCAGCGTTCAGAGCAGGCAAAGCCTGGACAGTGCTGTCTAAAGGTCCTTTTTTAAAAAGCGAATACTGAGCGAGGGGAAATCTATCAAAGCAGCTCGCTAACTTAAAAGCGCGAGAAATCCGCGCATAACGTGTAAATAATAACGTAGCAAAGCGCTCGACAACACAGCACAAACTTGTCACCGGCGGTTCACTTCCTAATTCAAGTGCAGTGGACAGAGAGGTTAAAAAAAAAAAAAGTCAAAGGGCTTCGGAGAGAAATAAGCTCCTGGGCAGGAAAACTTACCACGAGAAACGGCAGGTATATTTCCCTAAAGTCAAGGGGGACACGCCAGGTGAGAAGCCGTCGTCCTCTACACTTGCAGCGATCTCCGCACGTGACTGTCCAAGTTCACCATAACGCAGAGAAAATGAACAACAAGCTGCAGAGTAAATAAAAAGCTCAAATATTCCTCCGCTGGGCACCGCTGTCGGAGACACACACACACACTCTCCTGCGGTCTCCCGTCAACGCCGCTGTTATTACTAATGCAACAGAGAGAAAAGCAATATACTGAGTCCTGTTTGAATGACGCGTAATGCGAGGAAGAAGCGGCTTGTTTTTTTTTTTTTCTTTCTTTCGTTACGACTCAAACACACATCAAGCTGTATCCCAGCAAGCAAGCAAGTAGTATATTTGGGACTAGAACCCCCCCAGGGGAGGCACTTGCTTGTTCGCGGAGGTGTGTTTGTTATTTTTGGGCGTACTGCGACCCCGTGTGACGTCAGGCCACCTGCTATGTAAATAAAAAAGTATTTTTAAAAGTTTCGCCCCTTTTTCCTAACGTTTGACGGGTCACTGTTAAGTATTCTGCGGGAGAGAGCAGCTTCCTGTGTTAGGAAGCGTTCACGACAGTCATACGTTATTGTTGGGGATTGAACCGGTAACCTCCAGTAATGGGACGATCCCTCCGACCAAAAGCCAGTCTAAGCACTTGAGTGCTTTCGAGAAACTTGGCTTCATATGCTAAAAGTCGCCATGAAGTAGTAAATGCGAACCCATCCGCAATTGGGAACTATATATAGTTATATGTAAAAAACAATCAATATATCCCATTAATGTTCCTGTAATATTTTGACAAGAGCATCTACTTTTATGTAGCAGCTTACCCTGACACACATCAAACGTTAGTTTTCCTTTTTAATCATCCAAGGAATGCGTCGTTGTGTATTTTCTCCTCTCAAATTTTGCGCAATCAGCCGACTTTCACAAATGTACACGAAAGGAAAACTATAATAATGTTGCAAATTAAAGCATCGATGGAAACAAATACACTACAGTCTCAGCAGCCTCCGTGCAAGAATGTAAAGTGTACCTTTAGCATCTGTAATGGCATTTTTAAAACTGGCATTTTACATGCACATCATTAAATTGTAGATTTGCAGAGTAAAACATTCACGGTTGTCTAGAAGTGTTTACATTCAGAAAATATCTGGAAACCAGCGCGTGAAAAACATCCTAAACGCTATTATCGTCATTATCAGTGTTATTAAAATTGTGTTTTAATGTAAACACGTTTAAGGTTAAACTCTATATAAATAAAATCACTGCTAAATAAACACTTTATTACAAAAAAAAGATGATAGAACAAGATGTACAGTTTCTTGACTGAAGGAATTTTTATTACTCATTATGGCATACCTTTACAACGTAATTTAGTGTATTTATTCATCTAATAGTAGATCCGAAGCCAGTCAAACACTGAGCAGTAGTTAAAATGATTTGCTTTCTTCTGTCTCGTCTTTCCTCTCATTTCTTTTCTTTTCTTTTTTTTTTTTTTTTTTCAAACCGCTGCCACGTTCAAGGTTAAGAAATGAATAATCAGAATATTATGAACTGAAACAGCAAAGGGTAGGGGCTAAGTATTTTCTGTAAGAAAGGCGATGAGTGCATCATTCTCTGATATCAACATTTAAAAATAATATATCTGATGTTATTTATATTATGAATAATTGAGAGAAACACAGTTCCATGCAGGGATGTACCCTTTTATCACAGAAACACAAGTTGCAGCCGATGTGTATTACTCCGTAGGCCAATTTAAAATACATCAAAAAAGAGGATTATTTTTTAACTGACTAAAGACAAATAAGACAAATACTAAATACTCGACATTACCCTTTTAGTTATTATTGTTCTTCTTAACATTACACTGAACCTGTTTCCTATTGGCGTGCAGGCACGGAATATCCTGTACCAGCGTCGTACTTATAATATCCTAAAATCTACTGAAATCCTCCCTTTATTAAAAAAGATGAAAATAAAACTATAATAAACAGTTGTCTTTCTGATGTAACATAAACATGGACTGTTCCAGTAATTGTATGGGACACGCATATCATGTTTTCTAACATGTAATAATCTCGATCTGTTTTGTGTTTTCGTTTGTGTTACAAATCCTTATTGCTATTTAAGATTCCGTCAAATATGAGTAAAAGGAAGCAGCATCTGGAAAATGATGAGGCTATGAAGGGAAAACCAGCCTCATGGAATTGCGATGGTGGTATGGTGCCACCTACTGGTCATTCTTTATAGCATCCTGGTCAAGATAACTGGCACAATGAATTCTTAAGTACACATGACAAATATGAGGTATACATGAGAAATATTAATATTACTTTTTCCTTCTGTAGTGTTTTTTTTTTTTGACAACACTAACTATACACTTGAAACTTATTATTACTAAAGAAATGTGAAAATGCAAATGAGTTGAACTAGGGCTGACAAAAGTTTTACTATGATCACATAGTGCCATCTACTGATATAACTTAGTCATACAATTTGTCTTGTATTTAGAAATTTCAACATTGCTTCTACAGGCTGTGTGCATTTGGTGTTGAGTATTTTAAATGATAGTACTTAGCTGTAGCAAATTGACATGGTGCATATGTCTACCTTTTCAATAGCTGCAAATGATGCAATTTAATCACCAAAACTGCAATTTAAAACCCCAAAGAGAACATCTTTGCCTTCAAACTGTAGAACAAATGGTCCTTTGAGGACAAAAACCCAGTCACCTAACTTGCAAAAGATTATATAACAAGCACCAAAGTCTGTTTACAAGATATGCAGGATTTGGGGGTATACTTATACAGCATATCAAGGATTAGGTGAATTAAAGTTCCTATCTGAGATGGGAGACACACACACACACACACACACAAAGAAAGAGTCCAGTCTGCTAAGAAGAACATAACAATGTTCTGTTTTCTGGCTCAAGATGCAGTGAACCTAAAAAATGAAGGCTCTCTCTAAAGCCAATGATATGAGAGGATCTGTGGACACTCAAACCATAGAAGTCTTCCAAGAGCAGTAATAGAACTAATACTAATTTCATACATTATTGATGTCGGTGTGGACATTCTTTCATTTCCTCTCTCCATGTGGAGGTCAGCGGTCAGCATCAGCTCCCCTGCAGTGGGTAGGATGATACTGTCTTTCTAGGGGACACTTCAGCAGGGGAGACACTTGGCAACACAAGTGATCGAAGTGTGGTCCTTCAATTTCAGACCAACTCACGATAGCATCCTATTGTACTTCAGTAGATCAGTGTCAGTTAAATAATCTAAAACAGCATCAGTAATAGTGACTTTGTCTGCTTTCAGTAGATCAAATACTGGAAAATGCATTTTACTGCTTTTTAACATTAGTTAAATTCCTAAACAAAAAAAGTAAAGGATCTAACAGCTGATCTCATATGTATACCTTTCTACTTAATAATCCCACTAAACAAAAACTAACCATCTGTCCTCAAGTTGATAGTTCACCCTCCATTTGTGCTGATTTCCAAAGAAGTTCCATCTTTATTTAGCTTGAGGTTGTCCAGCTGTATATTTATATGCAGAAGATTGGTCATGATTGAGTAAAACTATACAGTCACTTTCACAATGTAACCAAGAATGCAGAGACACTGTATGAGATGTGAATTAACAATAAGCAGGTGAAGTTTTTGCTATGGAAATGGAAATGGATTTCAAGATTTAGAACATGCAGACATGTCTCTTTTCCACAATGCTAAATGCTTAACAGTTTTGTTTATTAGTATACCACAAAGCTAGTAAAGTTAAAATGAAAATTGTGAAGTAGCAAAATATACACACCAAGTCAAAAAACTTCAAATATGTACTTTTCTGCACTAGTTTTCCTTTATAGCACTTTATAAACACTTTACTTTCAAGTAGTTATTATGTTACCAACAAACAAATTACGAGAGGATAACTGAGAGGATAACAGGCCAGCCCCGGTCTAGTTATATGTGTCCTATTAATAGGCCTGGCTCAGACTCACAATGTTCAGCTGTAACCGAACTCCATCTGTCAAGTCACGTCCTCTCCCTGCTCTCCCTTCTACAGTATCACAGCAGCCAGGCTAGGGGCACTCTGTGCCACCCTCCTAGCCAGACAGACGGCAGGACAAGCAGACAGCTGCCTCTCAAAACCATCACATATTATGGAGGCTCTGTACGTTCAACCCTTGGAAAAGGACGGGGTGATGATGAAGGAGGAGGAACAAGGGAAAAGTGGTGAACAAGACGAGGGAGGAATGGAGGCCTCGTCTCCCACGGGCTCCACCACAGACGAGGAAACCGATGAGGATTCAGAACCAGAACCCCCACCAGTTGTTCGCAGGAAGGTGTCTTTTGCGGACGCATTTGGCCTCAATCTGGTTTCTGTTAAGGAGTTTGACAGTGCTGAAGCGACAGAGTCAGAGGTCAGCAAGTCTGATGAGATGGAGGCAACTCATTCATTAGAGGAGTTTTATATGTCTTGTCTGTTTACAGTCCCGTCATCCCCAGAGGAGCTGGAACAGAAGCTGCAGGCACAGATGGTTGAGCTGGAGAGCATTGAGCTCCTCCCGGGGACCACCACCCTTCGAGGCATCATCAGGGTGGTCAACCTCTGCTACACTAAGTCTGTTTTTGCCCGGATCACTCTCGACCACTGGAACAGCTGCTTTGACCTGCCGGCAGAGTATGTGCCTGGATCCAGTGATAGAAAAACAGACAGGTTTACCTTTAAGTATACTTTGGTTCCTCCGTTTGAGAGAGAAGGGACTAGAGTGGAGTTCTGTCTCCGTTATGAAACATCAGTGGGCACATTCTGGGCTAACAACAAAGAACTTAACTATGTGCTGTTCTGCCACCAAAAGGCACAGATAAAGGAGTATGGGACTCAAATGCAAGAGGAGAGCTACAAGAGCAAGAGGAGCTGTCTCAAAGCTAACAGGTGTGAAAGTCTGACTCAATCTTTTTTTAAACATGCCTGCGCAGAACGATGTCACTTGTATGTCAACTAAATCTTCTATGAAACCTTCTTTGTGTGCAATAGCAAGAAAAACCCTATAGCTACATTTACTGTGGGAGGAAAGTTTGAAATTTGACACAGTACCAGTGTACTTACACTGTGCTGCTCTTCTCATTAGGAGAATTCTTCAAAAGCAATAAACTGTGATAGCTGGGCCATTGTGTGTTTACAGTAAGGTGTTATGTAACTATTCAGTTGGATGTTTGGCCTGGTAGAACACATATTGCCCATTTATGGTCAGATGTGTGTACAGGTTTCCATGACGTCTACACTGTAGCAAGGGGAGTCAGATATGCTTATTTTATCCTCTTTGACCCCCATCTACAAAATCTTTTTTTATGCCTTAAGAATGATAGCTCCTTACTACGTGCACGCTCAGGCTCTGAGTTGCTGCAGCACAAAGGCAACAATAGCACAGCAGACAAACATATTTCAAAGGCTGCTGGCACGGATACATGCTGTCTGCACATGCATAATACCTATTTTGTGTAGTGTGTATGATAATTATATAGCAGGGCCAGTTGTTGTGCAGGGTGTGTCTTTAATAAAATAGTGAAACCTGCTTTTGATTATGCCATTTGACTGAACTCTAGCGCCCATAATGTTTACGAGGATTTCGAGCTTTGTGAAACTATGAAACACAACAGTTGGAGGACAGAGAGCAACAATACCTTTTTTTTACCACTTCTCTGTGCAACATATAAAGATCTGATGAATAAATACTGCAGGGTTGATTTAATTATGTGGTACTGTCTGTGAAACATCCTATGTCACGTTAGCCATATCTTATTTTGAACAACAGGAATGGAAGCACAGTGGAAAAGACCAGGGAGACTATCAACACAGCAACAGCTGCTGCAGGTGTGTATACTTAATATTTAATGTATACTTAATATTTATATGTGCATGCATGTGTGCATGGACATTAATATATGTTTTAATGTGTATAAGTGTGCAACTAAACTTTCACACTTGCCTTTTTTTTTCTTTTGCAGAAGTAGAAGCAACATGTAGAGCAGAAAAGGCCCACAGACAGACAACGGACAGCAAAGAGATGCAGCCATTAATATACCTTGAAGAACACAAACCTTTGGTGAGGTTCTTTTAATATTATTTTACTAGCATGGACCCCAACCCCAAATGAGAATGAAAAACATTTACTGATAATGAAGTAATGAGCTAGGCCAGGGACTGCAGTTTGAGGATCAGTGGTTGCTCCCGGGCTTAGCAGATCCCTCTGATACCTTTGAGAGAGAATGACAAACAGAGAAAAAGGGGAGGGAGGGTGGGACAAGTAGGCATTTATAGATGTACGACCAGAAGGGGAGTATTTGGGATGTGCCCCTGTTCCTGAACTTCAAATAAGTTATCTCCAATAAAGACTCTTCTTCAAGTTTTAGGAAAATATAAAACACCAGCATTACCAAAAAGTAAACTCCCCTAGCCATAAAACTGCAATGCTAGTCATATGTTGCCTGGCCACAAAAACACAGTTCTTGTTTGTCTTTAACTAAACTCTAGCAAAGTACATGTTCTTTCTGTCAAGGTATGAATGGCAGCTGAGTAAGAGATCCATGTCATACTGCACAGTGAGTCCCAGAAAGATATGAGAAGTCAGCTAACCTGACACTTGAGAACACATCTGAAATCGGTCACATGCAGTCCATTAATAATACATGCAACCTGCTTGTAAACATGTGGGAAAATTGATGAGGCAAACAAGAATAGGCCTATATGTGCTGAGGTTGCAGCAGTATTGGAATGCATTGCATGTCAAAAATTAATCATCAAATAGCAGGGTTTCGCAAACCTAGTGACCTCACAAATCTCTGCTTTGACTTTTGGCCTTTTTAACAGGTGGAAAGTGTAAAAAGCAGACGCAAAGCAGCACGTTTGGCACGTGTGCAGGACTACCTCTTGCAAAGAACACAGCAAGTACCCAAGGATGTTTCACATGATGCAGCCAATGGCCAGAAAGTTTCTCAACCTATGTCGACTCCATGGGGTGACTCTGCCAGCTTTCTCTATAAATACCAAAAGACACAACCGAATGAGTGCCCACAAGTCCTCACCTACCATCAGATTCCTCTCCTTACACTGGACTGGAGCAATGATAAACCCCAGCAGGGGGAGACGGGTGATGTGGATGACATCTGGAGTGGTAGAGCTAAAAAGACCTTGTCAGAAGAAGAAAATACACCTTCTGTTGATGACATATGGGAGACTTTTCTTAACGGTGCAGATAATACCAACAACAAAGAAGCCTCTGGGTGTGATGTGTGGCAGGCTTTTGTTAATGGGCCAAACCATTCTAATGTTCCGGAGTCAGAGTGGCTGCAGACAGCAGCATCAGTGTCTCCTTCAAATGACAAGGGGCCCCAACCCCAATATTCAGCATGCAGTCAAGAGTTTCGAGAATTTCAGGTGGGCACAGATACTCCTACCGCTGTACAGGCACACACCTTTGCCACACGTCTGCCTCTGTCAGACACATGGGAAGCATTGTTGGCTAATGTTGCCTTGAACACTGAAGACCACCAGCCAGCAGAGGCGTGTGTCACCAGCCCAAGAGATGACAACACAGGGACACAAGACGCATCCCAAAGGTCACAGACAAGCTCTGTAACAGACACTCCACAGAAATTTTGCCTCGAGGGGGCACCGCCTGTGTCCGAGGACTCTGTTGACAGTTCAACTGAGTGTCACAAGCATGTGGTCCAGGACAGAGAAAGAGAAGGAATAATAGGAGGAGCGAAAGGAGTAGAAGAGGAACCCATCACATCGCACACAGCTGACTTAATAACAAGCTCAGGGGAGTCAGAGACAACAGATATGACAGCAATGCCAGAGTTTCAGAATGCCAGCACTGTTGATAGTATCTCACAAGGAGCAAGGCTGCATGAGAGTCTTTCTTCCAGCAGGGAAGGAGAGGTTACAGGTACTGCACACAATGCGATGGATGACATGCTGGCATTTAGGGAGACAATCAGACAAGGCACAAAGGATGGGGCGAGGTATGTTTCTTCCACATCCAGAAAAGGAGTGGAGGAGGAAGACATCATGATGAACTATACAGAAAATAAAGCATCTAAAGAAGAGGAGCTATTTAGGCCACAGGGAACAGAAGACAGTGAAATCTCCCCAAGGTATGCAGATGAAATGCAGCGTGAGAAATTTGGGCTGAACCGAAACAGTGGAAATCTACAGGAGAGTGATAAAAATGAAATAAGACTTCAACAGTCACACACAGGTGGATTTGATTCAAACCAGGAAAACAACATAATGGCAGCTGAATTGAATGAAGATGTTCCACTGAATACCAAAGACGTGACAGTACTTGAAAAGACAGAGGAGGAAACTTCCTTTTCAGCAACAAGCGAAGAAACAAAGGAACTAATTAGTACAGAAGTGGAAAGGTTCCAGACATTAGATGAGCAACATAATGAAAAAGCCTTAGATCTGAACTCATCATGGCAAAAGAGAAACACATCAGTAATTTTGGATGTACATAACAAACAGTCACAGTCAATCCAAGCAGGTGAGGAGCCAAAATTCCAGATGGAGCAGGACTCACAAACGGAGCAAAGTGGACTGAAATCTGAAACAGGTGAACATGGATTAATCTTAAATGCGACAGAGGTGGAAAAATGCTCGAGTTGTGAAGGAATAACGGTAAACCCATCAGCAAAGACAAGGCCTACAGTGAAATCAAGTGAAATGAGCCGGGTTTTCCATAGTGACCATGATACATTCAGACCTTCTCCAGCAGATAAATGCAACCTAAAGCCATTAGAAGTGGTTGAAGTGAGATGGACTCACTCACAGGAAGACATGAAGGGTCAGAATAAGAACGTATGTGGCGAAATGAGCCAAGAAGAAGTCACGATAAAGGAGAATGTTGAAAAGAAAGACACTTCAACACAACACCAATCTGAGATATTACAAAGAATAGAAGGAGATATGAGTCAGGAAGACAGAGATGAGACTATGAGTATTGGGGAGCTGAAAATAGAAGCAATGAGGGAGTTGATGGATAATGTGGAGAGCCCTCAGGGGGAGAGGAAGAATGCACCAGCAGAATTGAAAGAAGAAGAGTTGTCAGCAGAAGTTGAGAGCTCTCCACGTGTTGAATATAAAAAGCTGTCAGATGGAACAAAAGACCCTATTACAGGAGAAAATACTGCATCACTTGAGGTGACAGAGGTGGGATTGGAGGAGATCTTCATAGAAAGATTTGTAGAAGATTTGGTCAGGGGGATTTGGGAAGAGGTCTTTGGTCGAGAAGTACAGGCATTAAATAGACACACTGATACTGTTGATGGAATGGGATACAGGCTGAGAGATACTACACAAGACTGCCATCTTCTTTTTGAAAAAGACCTCAATGACACTTTTGATTCAGGTGTATTTTCTTTGACAGAATTACCAACAGATCCAAATTTAAGTCTCTGTCAAGGCCTAGAGCAAACCTCAAACACTAATGGCGATGAACCCTCTCTGACAGAAACAAGTAAGTCACTTAACACAGCAGAACAAACTCACTTTCTCTCTGAATTACAGACAGATTTGATTTTAAGTCCTAATCTCAGTCACGACCTTACCGGCACCATAGCCACACGTAGTTGGCAGTCATTGCCTGAAACAAGCCAAGCTCTGAGAGAAGCTCCAATGGATCAGGAAAGCCACCCTCACATAAAAGAAAGATCAGTCACTCGTCATGAGACTGGCAGACAAATAGAAGGCTGTGTAGTCGCCCACGAAGAGAGTTTTAATCAATCAGCCTACCCATCTCACAAACATCTGAGTTCTTCCTCTGAGAAATTAAAAGAGGCTGATGGTCTTGTATGGTGCAGTATATTATACATCCTCAGTCACCTCACCAGACTTCTAATCTGCGCCCTCTTCGTTAGCGGATTCTTTGTCATTATTTTCCTCCATGATTTCCCAGCGGTCTTTGCTCTCTACATATTTTCATTATCGTGGTGGTTTTATAAGCGGAAGAGACACCAGGTGACCACGGAAAAGGGGATGGTGGGTTAGGCTGGGGTTTAGGAAAAAGTAAGGGTGCTGAAGAGTGTTATGTGTGGCATTTTTAAACATCAGTACACTATTGTAAACTGTAATGTCCACTACCATGCACAGTGCTAGTAGCGTGTATGTGTTTGGCTGCCTGTTTGTGTGTTTTTATATTTGTTTGATTTTTCCCATCTCTAATGGACTGATTCTCAAACTTCTGGGGCCTGTGACCCATTAAAACTGAGCAAAATCTACTTGTGAACTGTGTTTGCATTTGCCTACATTCTTGGTTTTGGTTAATTTAAATACAGTCAAGCTTTAAAAATATGGATTAATTTACAAGAAAACTTAAAAATTAGAGGAAAGAATGCAAAACAGAATTTGGTGCTGCAGAAATATGTTTTTCAATGCATGTTTTGTAACCCTTTAAATTTGTCTTGCAACTCCAAGTAGTCAGTCAGCTAGGAGTTGCTATTAGCCCATTATTCTGTGGTTGAAAAACAGAATAATGGAATCAGGGGATTATTTTGTTTTACTAATCAAAACAACAAACTTTTATAAAAAAGAATCCAGAATTCAATTCAAGCAATAAATTTCAAAATTTAAAAAATAAGAATATTGTATTTTATATTTTGAAAATTATATGAATTTTCACCTTTTGTTGAGTGTATGATGTGTGTATGTTTGCTGTGTTTTATGGGCCCAATATCATTTTATTATGTACCAAATGGAACAAAGTAACTTTCCATGATTTTCTTCAATAAAAGAAATTCATGTGATTAAAAGAAATGTCTTTAACATAGATCCAAAAAGGTTTGTTTAAAATGTTTATTTGTTTTTTTTTATTGTTTGCATTCAATATTTTCACATGTCACAATTGCTTAACTTCAGTGGAGACACGTGTTTTATGACATCACACTACACATGCATGGTTAGGTCAGTATTTTCTAGAATTTAATTGTAAGAAGTCATAATACATACTGTAATCATTCACTGACAGAATAAACCAAAGTAAGTAGAGTACTCAGATTACATTTTTGTTCTAATGTGTTTTGCAAGTAATCTGTATTTTAGTTAATTTTTCAACTAAGGGCTCACTCACACAGACCTACACACCAGTCATCGACCATCTGGCAATCTCCGGTCGCTAGGGAAAAATTTGTATTCCCCAACTGGTTGGTGAGTGGTTGCTGGAAGTTGCTAGGCGAAACTGGTCGCAAAGAAGTACAGTGCTGCACTGAAGAGCTCCTTGAGATTGTTTTGGTCACTACCAGGGTGCTGCAGTCACCAGTAGTTTGCATGGAAGACAGCTGGAAACACTTGCAAACTACTCGCTAAGTGGTAGTGAAACTTGAAAAACTGTGACACAAAGCAGAAAAGTAGACTGTTCACCTTCAAAGTAAAAGTTGTGCCTTTTGAAATGTGTTGCTGCAGCAGCAAGGCACAACTTTTACTTTGACGCCCCCCATTTCCGGTTTGCATCACACGTTTTTAAGTTTCACTAGAGGAGAATAAATGTTGAGTGACTGGAGACGTTGAAGTTGGCATCTTCCATACAAACTACGAGTCACAGCAGAAATCTGCTAGAGACCAAAGCAATCACAAGGAGATTTTGCAACCAATTTCACCTGGTGACAGTCAGCAGCCTCGAGCAATCACTCGTCAACAGGTTGGGGAATATACATTTTTCCCTAGTGACCAGAGGTTGCCAGGGGGTCACCAACTGGTCTCTAGGGCTGTGGGACTGAGGCCTAAACAATCTGCTTTTAAAATGTTAGCACATTTTCCATCTGCTTCGGTTGTGACAAAAGAAGAAAAAAGGAAAATCTCTGAAGCATTTGCAGTGTTTCTGTCTCCCTCTGACTCCTGCCTGCATTACATTTGTGTCAGTGCCCATGTTAAGGTGAGTGAGCAAGATGGCTGACAGAACAGCCTTTACACTGTGAAATTATTTCCATTATATTGTACCAGATTAATAAGTGTCTGCCATCTGGTAAGCAGCTCAACTTCACATTTTGAAGTAGCACGTGTAACTAAACAAGCTCCACAAACACTGGTGAGGCTCTTTGAGGAGGAAGAGACTGGAGATGGTGCTACGGCTCCAAAACCACAGAAGCTAGCTTTTAGCTAAGCTGTCACCCGGGGGGAAATTAACGAGCTTGTTGCTGGTTATGTTGTGGAGAAAATGCTGCTATTATCAGTTCACTATAAAACAGGGTAAACTCAATACATTGAGAGGTAAGTGGATAGTAGGCTACGCAGCTTCTGAACAGTATAACCAACACACACAACTAATTGCAAAGGGGCATTCATTTTTGAGAACACCAAAGTACTCTAACAAGTTACTTGTAATCCCTCTTAGACCAGAAAAGTTCGCAGTTCTTTCTTATTGGATTTACAGATTGCTATAAAGATTAGTGAGTCTTATAGAGACTGCAGGTTTATGAAAGGTGGTTGGAATTATGACAGTGTTTGAAGGAAATAAAGGAAGTAGGTACCAAACATTCCTGTCATGTTATTTTATACGTTTGTTTTCCAGGATAATCATCAGATTTAATCATCAGATAAGCCAACTCTAAACCTTGGTGCCTGCTGACATGGGTTTTTAATTTTGCTGTTTTGACATAATGCAATGAATACAGTAACTCCATCTGCTAATACAAAAATGAACAGATTGTCAGGGTAGGTGGTGGTGGAGAGAGGACCCAAAGGCAGGATATGGAGGCACTGAATGAATACAAAAAAGAGCCTTTATCGTCTGACAGAAACACAACACAAAGCCCAAAAGTGAAACAAAAAACAGCAATATAAAAACAGAAAAACTGACAAAGACAAGAGGGAAGACATATATACAAACATGAGGGTGATTGGTGAATCGACACAGGTAGGAGGAAAACACAGGTGAAACTAGTAAGGGTGGGGCAGATAATCACAAAGGAGGCAAGCAACAAAAGGAAGTAAAATCAAAACAAGACACAGGAGAAAACTATCCTTCAAAGTAAAACAGGAAGTAACTAAAAGACAAATCTCTATAACAGGGACCAAAACACAACAAATGCACTGCAAAAACCTGGGACCATAACACATATGGGTATAACAGGCAAGGGTAACAAATGTTTAGAAGTAGTAGTATGTTATATACACTTCATGAGCAAAATGCATTAGCATTTACTTGGGGGACACAAGTCTTTATTATAGGTCAGACAGTTGATACAGTAAATATTACTGCTTTCTAATAAAAGTGTTTCAGTGAAATTAAAATAATCCTACTTGGGGTGTAGCATTTGTCACACTACATAAAAAAGTTATCTGTGTCTGTGCATTGCACCTGCACAGTTTATGGATGCAGCTTACTACAGTAACTAAGCTTGCTAGTGTTACCTGATAATGTCACACTTCACCCTCTTGTCCAAATATCACTTCTGGCTCCAAGTAATCAACATGGCAGCGCTTTAGCCAAAATGCTAAAGTTGAGGCTTCAGACTGCAGAGTCCAGAAACCAATTGGTGGGTTCACTGTGGCTACCTCCATCTTTTATATGCAGTCTATGGTCAGGCTACACGCTATTGCTGTTTTGGAGGACTGCAGGTGGGTGTATCTCTGATATGGTTGAATATGGTTGAATTTCCATAGTTCTACATTCAGCATAGCCAAAGTGCTACCTAAATAAACACAAACACAACACCATGAATCCAGCTTCAGGAATATTTCATACTTAATTAGAGTATTCAATTTTTCATCTTTCATTAGTAATAGGTGACATATGGAAAAAGACTTTTATTTCAATTCAATTCAGGTTTATTTATATTGCACCAAATCACAACAACAGCCACCCCAAGGCGCTTTGTGCTGTTAGGTAAAGACCCTACAGTATTAGAGAGAAAGCCCCAACAATCAGATTATCCCCTATGAGCAAGCACTAGGTGACAGTGGGAAGGAAAAACTCCCTTTTAACAGGAAGAAACCTCTGGCAGAAAAAGACTCAGGGAGGGGCAGCCATCTGCCGTGACCGGTTGGGGGTGAGGGGAAAGAGAAGAGGAAAAGGAGAGCATAGGGAGACGACAGTATGTATGTATGTATGTGTTCTTGGGTGTTTCTTTAGTAATATCTCCACAAACATGTATATTCCATTCATGTCTATGGCATGTGCTGAAGACAAAAGAAACAGCCCTGCATGCATGTAAGAAAGGTGGCCAGGTCCAACCCTGCAGTAGGGATAAGAACATATTTTACAATTACATGATCCCAGAAAAATGCATATAAAAACTTAAGCATATTTCAGCTACTCAGGAATGGCTCTTGCAGCACAATGCACTTCATAGCTAACATTCATTTTGGCACCATATTCACTGATGCTTGGGTGGCTGTAAGGCTCTTGTATGACTCAGTATGCTATCTGTTAGTCTACCACAAGCAGAGAGTTTCTCACTGTGTGACAATGTGCACGATAAAGTGGCAGCTTGAGTGACAGTGTAGTCCAGTAGAAGTCACTTGATCCTGTCTGGGGTATGCTGACCTTTTGTAAGCTGGCTCCAATCCTATGCTGGCACCTTTAGAAAACTGGCCAAAAGCCAGTGTTGGCACAGCAGAGGTCTACTTTTTGTAGGGCCCTGTACCAACGAGGCACAGTGCAAATCTGGCACAAAGACTGTGGTGTGTGCTGACAAAAAGTAGCAGTGACGGGAAGAATCTGAGAAACAAGGACAGAATCTTGATTAACTGGGGTTACCCAGAGGTGTAAGGCTGCTTGTTATTTTCCTGACTAGCTCGCATGCCAACGTGTAAGGATTATAAATTAATCAGTGCTGCACTAGGCAGAGGGGTAGGGCTGCACATTTACAAATCTAGATAGCAGTGAGAGGTGCAGAAGCTGTTAGAAACCACAACAAATTTTAATTCCTCTTCAGTGCATTTAGCAGTTACACAAAAATCCTGAAAAAAATGATAATACATTAAAAAAAGGTCAGAATTACTTCACTATATGAAATTGTGGCACTTATAGCATTACGATATTTTAATCTTCTCACATTGCATAGATATTTCTTTTCTTGATTCAAATGAAATAATTTTTAAAATTAAAATTAGATAGCTTTTACCCTGGTTCACATCGGGCCACTGAGTATCACAGAGGTGGCACAAGATAACTGACTCTTCAGGATCGCACCCAGGACCTTGTGATACAAGACTAAAATGAGAGCCTGTCATCATATGTTAATGCTCTCGTCATTACTCCTCTCACATTACAGTGTGGATTGTGCGTTAGCATTTGTATCTATGTGCATGTGGTTATATGGGGATAGGGTGGCTACCATGTGAGAGATATCCTGTATCCTGTATAAGCCACGGAGGCTTTAAAAAAAGCATTGACTGTTTACTCCTACTGTTGTCTTGTGTTGATTTAGTGAAACCCCATTACACAACAAAGAGAAACTGAGGAAGAAAGGGAACATAGCGACTTTAAAATGTGCCAGTATCCCGCTTTGTTTATCCTCCATATGTACAGAATGCCACTACTACTGCTAAGCTGATTACACAAATGCATCTTGTAATGATACTGTTACACATAAATGTACACCAGCAGCTTACAATGGAAAAGAAACATGAATTTATGTAAAGAATATGGTGCAATGCCACATTTCTTCCAGCAGATGTCAATGCAGCTCCACTTTTCAAAGAACCCACTAGCTGTTGAGGATCTGAAACCAAAATTATGCTTAAAGGTCTTGGTAGACACACACACACACACACACACACACACATATATATATATATGTGTGTGTGTGTGTGTGTGTGTGTACAGTCACTTTAATTCAAGTATGTGACATAGTCTGTATAATCTTAAATTTAGCATGATGACTAGAATAGGCCAAATCAACAACAAATGCATAACAATCTATTTTGTTCCCTGTGGCAAAATCACTGCGCAGTGAAGTGCACTGCCTGGGACAAGAGGGTGTATGAGGACAGGATATGTGAGTGGAAGAGAGTGCAAAATGCGGCAGGGCCGTGTTGTGCGGCCTGAGGGGACCAGAGGCACTCTGCTGACAGATTGGAGACCTGACAGACTGCATCGTCCACACTCTCCCCAGTCTATGGAACAACTTTTTATTCATCCATCTCTCCACTCCGCCTTCCTTTACAGCCCCCTAGTTGGCACCCTATGCTCTGCTCCCTCAACCAGCATCCTCTGTTCGAGACCCCCATACCCCCAGCAAAATCTCGGCCTATCCCTTTCTCACCAAATCTACATGCCTGCCTGCCTCCCCTTCCCCCCTCCTTGTCTTGGTCTTGCCTCCTTCTCTATGCTTAGTGACTCGACATTCCCAGATGTCCGCTGGCTCTTGCATCCCTGAGACAGCAAGTCTTTCTGCTGTTGCCACTTGGCATTTGAAAGTTGTACATGGCTGGGACATCATCGCCCACTGTGTGCAGTATAGTGAATGCTAGAGGATTCTTCTAAGAATAAAGCAATGACATGCTATCATAAGAGTGCAGGTTGTATCTAAATGATTTGTGTGTTTGTTGTCAGATTGAAGACACGATGTAAAACTGATGGCCGTTAATGTGCAAGTACTTCTACTATATTTCATAAATTTAATGAATGAGTGAAATAAAGTTGCTTCTTTAAATGACAGAATATTTTGAGAAAAGTGCCATAATTTGTCTTTGATTATTTATTTATTTATTTTATTTTATTTTAGTTTAAAAATTTTTTTCAAATTTATTTATTACAGTACCCCCACCACACAGTGTATCTTACACTTGGTACTCATTACACAGCTCCTGCGTCCTTTGCTTTCATTTGCAGCTTTACCGTGATGACAGAATTGTTTGTCATCTTTAGTGCTGAGGTTTTTTGTCCGCACAACGAGGAGGTGTGAGAAAAGAATGAGGAAGAGCAGAAGAGGAGGAGGAGGTGGAGATATATCACTCATACGGTATGTTGTATTAACATGAGACTATTTGATTTAGGCAAAAAACATGGAACAGCAAGAGGAGAATGACAAGGAAGACAAGATAATGTAATATTAAACCCTGTGTAACACTTCTCAAAACAAGGTTTCAAACTGTATCCCACTGGGGGAGATAAAAGTTGATCGTGAGTACTCCATGAGATCCTGGAGAGCAGCAGTGGATTACAAACAAGTTGAATTTATCCTAAATAATAACCCAATTTTACTTAAATAAAATAGCACAAAGTATGGGCAGTGATTTTTGAGGTTGCACTTTTTTTTTTTTTTTTGTGCAGAGTGAATCACAATGAGCTGTTTTCTGTGCTGCCCTGCAACTCAGCCAGCTAATACAAAGAGACGTGCCATTCCTGAGAAAGTCTCCCTTTCTGAACCTGGTAGAAAAACCACAGTGGTTCTTTGTTCTCTGCAAGCATCCCAGCCTTTGTTTGATAATAGTTTTCAAGGTGAGAAACCTATTTTATGTTTCTCCAAAGCAATCTATATGAAAAAAAATGCTGTGGGAAATTCCAAACATCCATCCACTTTGTTTAGATACGACCAAGATCCCTCATTGAGTCCAAATTTGTTTATTTTTGCCTGCATTCATCTGTTACTCATGAGTCACATCTTACTCTTGTTTTGATATCAGACAGCTACATTTAAGAGTACATGGCCAATCCTTGACTTAACATAGGAAGAGCACAGGGCTTACTAAAATTAATTATTATGTCCCCGAAAGCCATGTCAGTGTGACAATGAAAGCAGCCTATTGCCTATGGCAATATGGGGGTTATATTGGTAGTTTCTGCAAGGTGTAGTAATTTATAGTTGCTTTATGGTTGTTTTCTTAGGTTTTTATTTGTTTATTGTTTCTTGTGGCCCAAGGCTGAGGTCAAAACCCCACATAGGGCATAAGACCCTTATGTGTCTGCCTAACTGGGGTGAGCAGTAGAACATCTTGAATCATTTATCCCCAGATGATTCAATAAAAACTATGATGGTAAATGCAGACTTGCCAGTAAGAGGCATAAAACTAGGCCTCATCATTAAAAAAAAGTCCATTAAACGTAAGATAAAAAAAACAAAAATCTTTGATGTTCATTGTAGCATTCCTTTTCATGTCACTTGATTGATTGAGCAGCACTCTGAGGGTTCAATTCCTGCTAAAGCCACCCTTTCACTCAGCTGATGGCTGACGATAATTAGAGAACAAGCCACCAATGGGAAGCCCAACACTAGCCCTCATTCCTCCTCAAGGCTGATTTAGACTTCTGCAGTGAATCTTTGTAGAGCCTACAATGTAGCCTACGCAAGTGGCCGATGCCATTGCCAGCATTCATGGTAGCGGGTGGTGCATTATGTGTTAGTTACCTTATGGGCGTGTCCCGGTGTTTTACATGAGATGCCAGCCATGATAGAAACAAATAAAAAACACAGAAGTATAAATCCCACCTTTCATGTCATTGTACTTATACTCTGGTCACCACAGCTGTACAGCCCAGGTGTATATGGGTAAGTTGCCTTAATTTCTTAAATTGCCCATCTGCTCCACCCTCTTAAGCCTTGATTATACTTTCTGCATCCACAAGTCCACTCTGCTTGGGCCTAAAGAGGTAAACATTATTTTTGCAGATGCCTGCAAAGAGTTGGTGTCATGTTAGCAGGAGGTGGATAGCTGTTTCTGGCCTGGGCGCAGCTTGCATTTTACTGTCCCATCACATTCTTCTCTACTCTAATATGCAATAAATAGATATCTCTTTCCGAAATGTTAGTTGTGGCAAGAATAGGCATAAGCAACAAATTCAGCATGTCCCTTTTGACCAAACACGAAAAGCTAAAGTGGGTCCCATACACTGATGCAAGGCAAACGTAAACACTTTTTCAGAAAGTTCTATTTGCAAATTATGTACCCAGATTAATTAAAGACCAAAAGTGTCTTTAAATCTTATGTTGAGATGCAGACAAAGGGTCAAGAAAAGCTTTAGTGAAGACCAAGAAGGTCCTGAGTGTGTGACAGTCAGAAGACAAGTAGTGGGCCTTCTGAAACCCCCAAGTAAATCTGCCTGCATGCCATTTAGAGCATTGGCCTGACCTAAATGTCAGAGCAACATTTAACCATATAACTCTTTCTCTCCCTCACTCTTTGTCATTCTTTCTGTGATTTTGGTTGTATAAGAGGGTTAAATCATTCAGACTCATCTTACACTGTCTGATTATTTCAAAGGCCCCCAGGCTCTCAAGAGAAAATGGGAAATGAATACAAAAGGGCCACAAACCAGCAGACATTCTCTTGTATGCTGACGAACCTCTTAAAAGCATTTTCAAGCCTAAAGACTGACATTGTTGTGGAGACTTGGAGCCTTTTAAAACACCCAACACATTTGGATTCATATTTCACTGGAAAACAAACAAATGCATTAATCATTTAAACAGAAAAAAGATTTTATCCATGATGTTTGCTGTAATACCACTGTCCTTTGTATGACATGCCACATAGACATAAAAGTAACATTATCCACTGATATTATTGCCTGCTCTTTGGAGCAGAATAGAATTTTGAGGCTAAGAGTTTAGGACAGAAGGGACAGATTTCTCTGTGATTCATTCAGTGAATCCGGAGCCAAGGTAAACTGTGTCATGTTTCGTGTGTGTGTGGTGTGCGTGGATCTCTTTATGGTGCATGACTAAGGCTTCAAATTCACATGTGCCTGTGTTTAGAACAATGGCTTTGCACAAGTGGGTGTGTGGGGTATAGGTGTGTGAAATGCTGCAGAATTAGAATGCATGTTATTTCTAAGATGCACATAAACATGTGTTTGTATACTGTATTATATAGCCGTGTGTGGGCAGTTGGGACCACACAACGAGCGCACCATATTGAGAAACAACATATTGTTGGCAGCCAGGCTCACGTGAATTGGTTTCGTCGTAGAGCTTCCCTTTCTCACTCTGTATGTCTCTCTTTTGGAGGAAAAGGTCACACACTGAGCATGATTGTTCTTTCTTTTTTGCTTGCATTTTAATCTTTGTGCCTCATTTAAGCTTTTCTTTGTTTTATCTTTCTGTGTCTAGTCCTTTTTTCTGACCAATTTTGCTCAGGCATTTCACCCTGCAACTGTCTCCAGGAGCTTTTTTTTTTTAATTTTTTTTAATTAAATCACAGTCTTTAATGGCATTGAGTAGGGCTGCCCCCAACTAAACCAAATATTTTCCTAGTCGACTGGTCGTAATTAAATGATTCTACACTTTGGATTTCCTGCCTAACATTTTTTTTTTTAAGTGGCCAACCAACCAATGGTCAACTGTTAACAATGCCAACAAATCAAAATATATTTTATCTTTAGAAATTTAGGTGAACACAGACAGTAGCTTCCTGGAATGGCCAATAAAGTATATAAGGCTGACTTTACTGCTGTTATATTGTCTCCTAAAGAAATGTAAAAAGCTCAATTTAAAGGATAGTTATCCCATGGACTTCTATGGGGACAATCTTAAGTCATTTACATGTATATCAATGGTCGACCATATTTACTCAAACTGGAAAGAAAGACATAATTTATGAGGACCGGCAAGCCATGTGCAAAACATGAGCTAAAGAATATGAGGGTTGGAAAAAGCAAGGAAAGTAAGAAGAATGAGAAATCAGGTGGAAAGACAAACGAGATTGTACAAAATCACAGAAAACATGGGCCAGATGGGGTGTTGGGGGATGATGGATCAAAGTAAAAGGGGGAATCTAAAGGATGTAAAAAGAAACAAGGGTAAGGCAGATAGAGGGATGAGAGGTGTACTATTGCCGCTGTGTATGAGGTGACCCTGAAGCTGATCGATTTTTACAGCTCTGTTATCGTAAATCATCAGTGTAACTGGGTGTCTGTTAGTTTCTTTGTGTGCATTTTTTTGTGTGACAGTATGTTTAGTGCATATGAGTGTGTGTTACTTACTTACATCACCTGACCAATGTGACACAATGCTAAAAGTCACTGTAAGTTGCTGTTTAATGGCCTTGTTAGCGATGCATGGACTCTATACATCTTGTGGTACTTCCTTCATCCATCCATACACACAAATACTGTGTACATGAGCATGTTAATGGTGACTCTTGTGAAAGCATTGGATATTTTAAAAAACTGCAAGAAATGCTTGCTTCTTATATACTTGACCAGTGTCTCAATATGGATACTTTTGTTAGTACACTTCCATGTAACACTAAATACTTACTAGTATGGTGACTTCATCATCACGGCAGATAGCTGCTCCTCCCTGAGCCTGGTTCTGCCGGAGGTTTCTTCCTGTTAAAAGGGAGTTTTTCCTTCCCACTCTTGCCAAACACTTGCTCATAGGGGGTCTTCTGATTGTTGGGGTTTTCAGTCTAATATTGTAGGTTCTTTACCCTAAAATATAAAGCGCCTTGAGGCGACTGTTGTTGTGATTTGGCACTATATAAATAAAACTGAGTTGAACTGAATTGAAAGGACATCCACTCACAGGGACTGTTGTACATACACTGACCTCATAATTTCAAACTTTGGTCGTGTTTAATATGAACAGTCACCTTTGGAACAAGGTATTTATGACAGAAAATAAGGAAAAGCAGAGTCATGACACTTTAACATTGAAATATTTATTTTACCTGCAATCTCTCAGAGTGAACAGTAACAATCAATGTCCCCAGTGGTTACATTTACCATTTTAATTACAATTTTAATTTGTTAATATCCACCGGGCTGCTTGCATCCCATTTTAGGCTTATGAGTGGCGTTACGTTAACATCCACCCTTTATGAATTGTTTTGCTTGCTTGGTATACTCGAATACAAAGCTTCTAACAGAACTATAAGACCAAAATGCAGGTATGACAGTCTTTGAACAGTTACATCTTTTAGCTTCTTTAAATGTGCTCTTTTAGCATGTAGCTAAATTATGACCTAACCCTAACCGGGTCACTGGAGCTCTGGTGGATTTTTAGTGGTTATTCAGTGGTAAGCCACACTGACGTGTGAAGAACAACTCTGCAATATGGCATGGTGTTGCCCTCAGGCAACAAACCACATTTTTGGTGATTACACTGGCCCTTCAAATTTTTATTTATTTATTTATTTAATGACACAAGACACCCTCACTGTTCAGTAAAATGAGGAGTAGAAGAGGGTTTGACCTTTGACCTGGGGGTGGTGCAATCCTTTCAGGAACCAAATCTGCATGGGACACAGTGCCAGCTACTGCTAAGACTAATATCATTTTTATACACGTTTAAAATGAAATAAGTATATTAAGAAAATATGTGCACGTGCATGAATGTCTGAAGAAGTATTTTTGGTTGTTTAAAGACAGATTTCGATTTCCTTTATTTACTAAAACAGCACTTTTTGGTTCGCTGCCACAGGGCAACATTGTGCAGTTATACAACCTTTCTTAAGGCAATAATGGTAAAGCAGTGCTTCTAAACTCTGGTCCATGGGACTGGTTGTTTTAGGTTTTTAGGTGTTTCCCTGCTCCAAAAAACAAATGATCTTCTTGTTATCAGGCAGTTGCAGCACATAATAGCTGATCATTTGAATCCGGTGTGTTGGAGCAGGGATTCGGCTCACGTTTTGAGAGCATTGACTGATGGGATGTGTAAGCAATCAAACCATGCAATAACATGAACTTTTGCTAACTTACAGGAAATGAGCTTTTTATGGGAGGAAAGAAGGTGATTGGACAGTTAGGGTCATAGGGTCCCTCTGTGAGGACAGTGAACTTGATGGGAGTGACAGCGAGTAAGAGTGTGTGGGTAAGCAATAGTGTGTGCATGTAAATGACGATGTGTGTACACGTGTGTGTGTGTGTGTGTGATGGTAGATTGGAGAGGGCTTTATGAAGGGAGATGTAAGGTACCAGGATGCACTGGTACTCCAAAAGTCAGCCTGTGTGGAGGCTGTTTCATGAAGTTCCACACAGACTAGTTAATGTCAGACACATACAATCGCACATATAGACTAAGCCATGCATGCATGAACACAGACACACACAGAGTTATTTGGTTGTTGGATTAAACACTTATATGAAAATTAACTTGATGTTTGTTAAAATAATAAATTCCCTGTTTTCTCATAAATATACTACATGAGTATAAACAGAAAACTGTGACATTTTGGTGCCCTTATAGCACATTGTTGCCCTAAGGCAACAAACCAATTTCTAGTGAGCAGGGGTGGGGTGGACTAATTTATTGATTGATATATCAACAGGGACCCCCAAGCTCCCAAAAAGTAGGGTGAAATATTTTCATGCCATAGAGGGTTATGACCCAACCCTAACCCTAAAAGGGTCACTGGAGCTCTGATGGATTTTTAGTGGTTAATCAGTGATAAGCCACACTGACGTGTAAAGAGAATAACTGCAATATTTTAATATGGAAAACAAAATACAAAATATATATATATATTATATATATATTTTTTAGCATACAAAATATGCTAAAATTCTTAATGCATCAATTTAAACATCTAAGAAAAAACACTGAAAATCCAGTGTTGGAAATACTGGAAAAAGCAAAGAATGAAATCATTTAAGTGCTAAATTGTGATAGTCACCATGTAACCATAAAGTATGTTCTAGTCCCTTGATGTCAGTGCACTGTGCAGAAAAACATCTTCCTACAGTCAGAGCTGCCCTCGTCCTCCTCCCCCCAGTAGGAGCACAGTGGCGTTAAGCTCCGTAATGAAACTCTGATTGTTTGTTACAGTCAGCTCGCCGAGGTTTGATCCGCTCTGATAGGAAATAATACAAGAACAACTGGAGAGCCGCTTCCCAAAAATTGCAAATTTGCTTTGAGCGAGAGGACAGCTGAAATATTATCATATTCTTCCACCGCTGTTGGTTTGTTTGTTTGGCTTCTTACAGAAGAAAGATAAAAGAGAACATAGAGAAGTAAAACAGGGGGGGAGCACAGGGAGACAAACGTAATGGCACAGATGTTTTCCACCAGATGTTGAAGATGGCTGCAGGGGTTTTGCTCCTGTTCCGACACAAGATTCAGAGCGTCGCTGAGGTCAAACACTGGAGCCAGGTGATTACGTGCGGCTCACAGTTGGTGTTCAACTTCATCCCAAAAGTGCTGCATGGGAGATGAGTTTAGATCGGTTCAAGTTCTGTCTAAAATATCACTGCATGCTATAAATTTTAAATATATTTAGCCACACTGAACTGGTACGCTGCACAGATACAAACAAACCGAGCTTGTCTTGGTTTAAAAAAAATGTAAATTTTGTCTTATTTCAGGAACGCAGGAAACATTTCAACCATCTCACACACAAGTCTGTTCATACCTCCTTTTTGACTGAGGATGAAGGAGAAAAAAATGTGTGAAAATATTATTTTCCTCTCAGGTATAATAACTTAATCATAAAGTAAAATTATACTTTATTATTCTGACGTGCTTCCAGTTCTTTACTGATGCTTTAGCCAGGCATTAACCACCAAAGTACCCCCAAAATACCAGCTCGAGAGCTTCATTACAGTATTAATCAGAAAAAAATCCTTAAAGGCAAAACCACGAAATGAGACCTTTGATAGTTTGGGCATCAGACTAAACATGTAAAATACATAAAAAACACACAATGTATAATTGAAACAGAGGAAAATTGCAGGAACTCTTGCTGTCATGTTCTTTAGGCTCATGTGAAATCATTCACACGCAGATGTGGAATAAAAACCAGCCACCACAAAATGGCGCATGAAAGACACGCCAACTGCCTGGAATCCTTTTGTGAGTTATCACAATACGTTTTTTTTTTTTTGCTTTGCAAAAGTCATTTGACACCATGTATTCTAGACTAAGGAGAACCCAGCCTAAACTTTACCCTAACCACTTTGTACAACAGCGTAAAATGCCACATGAATAGCTGAAATGTGCCTGAAGCTGCACGCAACTCACAGATATCACACAGCAAAAAGAACCACATATAGATTTGGTTAAAGAGTCTCTACAACTACAACAACTGTTTGCTAAAGTGCTATTAAAGCCACAAGAAAAAAACACGGCTCAGCTACGCTATGCATGACATTTATCAACTAACTAGGGCACAGCATGCACGTCAGAATGAGTGCTTCAGTAAAAAGAGAGTTTGGAGAAAACGTTGGTGAATGATAGCACAGCAAGTTTAGTTTTATCAGGAGATGCTTTTATTCATGGAGGTAATGGCTGCCATTTATGGCTGCAGACACCGCTAAACACCTCACAGCCAGGATGTGGTTTTTATTGGCTTGTTTTATGCCCACTAGTTGTTGCTTTTTTGTGGTAAATAAAGTGGCAGCTATCACCACTCTTGTGCTCAGCAGCTTGAGGTCAGAGGTCACTGTTGATAGCGTTAATTTTATTTGCGTAATTTCACAGCTTAAAAAAAAAAGAAAAAAGAAAGAAATCAAATCACTGAATCTTGATGAATAAGTGAAGACAGAGAGAAAAAGAGGAAGCTGAGCTGTGAGCACGCTGCGTGTTTACCACACTGTGAGCTGCTTATGTCACACATGAATAATGGATGAACTTGTAATTATTAATCCTGCTTACAGTGGGACTGCGGTGTGGAGGAGCGGTGGGACTGCTAAAGGCAGGACAGAGCACCGAAAACAGCCCGACGGAGGCTGAACCTGACAACCGGAGCGTGAGGAGCAAGTGCAGGAACACAGCACAGTTTGTCTCTGAGAGGAAATAATCCAAGTTTGAAATGCTGCGTGAAGAAGAGTGTGAATAAAGACAAGCGCCGCTATGGGAATCAACTCGGATCCACGAAAGCTGTTTTCACATGTACAGTAAAGCATGAAGCGTTTATCAGTTTTGAGAGTGAGCAAAATTTCTGTCACAGTGTTTAATCTGTGAGGCCGTGATGGAGCTAATTAGAGGGTTTCACAACATTTAGGAGCTCATTTCCAACATAATTTGTTTCTACTGTGGAAAAATGTGTTTGGAAACATAAGATTACCAAGTCAAGCAGAGACTTAACTGCATTTAAGGTCTTTAATTACTGACAATTAGAACTGCAAAATCTTTATAGTCTTGTTAGCTGATACTGCATGCATTATTATATATCCAGATACCAGCAAATGGCAAAAATGTTTTACTTGCTTTTTCAGCTTTTTACAACTGCATCGCTATTATGAAACTTTAATTAAAGCAGCTTTTTTTAAAAATGTTTTTAAACATCTCAGAAATGGCGAATACCTCTTCCTACTGTGTAGCTGATGGACCATTAAATAAAATCTTCAAAGATTCATATCAGAAACAGGTCCACGTTTGTGCGACAAACTGTGTCGATAAAACACGCAGCGGTCCGGCTGAGTCAGCAGCCAACCGGGTCACACCCGTCACACACACCTCCCAAACACATATTTCATTTCCTTCCCTTAGAATGAGTCAGGTGCACCGCCAAAATAAGTGTACAGTCAGCAGGAAAAAAACAAAACACACACACACACACTTTGGCTTTGCATTAACCTGAAAGAAAGGAGATTAAGTGCACCATAATCATGTGTTCACACTGAGGTCAGAAATGAATGTTAGAAATATCAGAAAATGACTAAAGTGGTGAGTAATCAAATGATGAAACATCAGGTGATGCAGGGTCTCTTGCGGACCACTGCAGGCGATCAGTGTAAGCCACTGGAATGGCTTTAGTGAAATTAAGGTTGTCATTTCAATGACTGATATTTGTTTTAAAAGTTTAGACAGCTGTTAGATGTCTCCTGCCTCACTGAGTGTGACCTCTGACCTCTCGGGTTTCCACGTCACAGCTGCATGAGTTTCTTAATGAACCCAAAGTGGGTTAACATTAAGATGAGATGTAACTTGTATGTGCATATCTGAACACAGAGAAATGTTTCCTCTTCCACAAATCAATCAAATTGTGTCAGTATGCAAGCAGTGCAGCTAATAGCCTGATGAAATCATGGTTAGCATGTGGGCATCGTGTATCCCGCCTCCTGCTCTATCTAGGCAGCTCCTTGGCCTAAAGCACAATTAGTATTTCCAGTAGAGAGAACATGTCTGAATAATATCCTGACCTAATTCTCCTGGGATTGTTGCTGCCACCACCTCCATCATCCGCTTTGAGTACTCAAAACTGAGTAGAAAAGCGCTATATAAGTACCAGTCCATTTACCATTTACCATTATTCCCATTAAAATACAGTGACAGTAGACTGAAGCATCAAATCTGAAACGAGATGACGACTGGGCCGCGTGAGATCATGTGACATGATCAAAAGCCCAAGAAAAGCTAATAAATGTACCCCCCACCTACTGTTTTACATGTGTCAAGAATGAACTCCAAACCACTATACCATATTTTGTAGTAAATAAAAGTAAATCTACAGGCAGTTAACAGAAAGATGTGAACTTCTGATCACTGCAGTGAGGGGATCCTGTGGCTCTGCATTGTGCGACAATGGTTTAGGTCAACTTGTCCTCTTAAAGGGAAAAGTCAGTGCCAATCAATACAAAGTTGCTCCGAAGGATCGCCTTTATCCTCCGATGGAAGATCTGCTCGTCTACAGGACACAAGGGTCAATGAAAATGGTGTGAATCATGCTTTTGCCTTCACGGTCCCCAGATCTGAAAACACTGAAACACAAGTACTCAAAACACAGCGCTTCAAATGAGGGAATATCTTTTGGAGGAAAGGTGCTCATCCCTCCAGTAGAATTCCCAGTTGCACTGAAGCTTTCTTTTTTTAATAAAATAAAAAAAATTAAGGCTTATTTTTGTTCTGTGTTGTGTTTGCTAAGTAAACTCTTGGAAGTCTGCAGAGAGAGAAAAAAACTGAAGGTAAACAGAGGGTTTAAGTTATATTTTGGAGCATCATTGGATGATAAAAAAAAACAGCTGTTTTCAAAATGAATGTCTGGCCTTTGTGAAGAAATGGAAGGTGATGATAAGTGGAGGTTTATAACAACAATAACTGGCACAGGCACAGTCTATCTGAAAACACAAGCGGCAGTGGCAGATAATGGCTGACACAATCTATTTACTGTATATGAGATGTAATATCTCCAAGATTTCAGCATGGGGATAATTTGGAGAAAGGCATAGATTAAGACTGAATGAGAATGAAAGGAAGTGAGAGAATTAGGAGGAGAGAAATTGAGACTTAAAGCAAGAATGAGCTCCTCGGTGTGTTTCAGTCCACATTGTTTTCACAAAAATGCAGCAAAATGCAAATTCAGCAGGGAAGAGTAAAAACAAAGCAAAATAATAATACAGAAAGAGCAACAATCACTTTTTTCTGTGCTCCTAAAACTGCGTTTAGCTCCAGCATCTACTGATGAGTCATCCGCCCCGGGCCACGCGGGGGAAAACACAAATTCATTAAAAAAATACAAGAGCGAGTGTTTGTGGTCCCAAATACTAAAAAGCTACACTTCAACAAAAACCCATTATTCCTCATGTGCCTCAGATAATGACTGTCAACAAGCACATCAAGCAGGCGGGATCCTTTACTGTCACAGGATCACGATGCTTCGTGCTTTAAAATAAAATCTACTTAGATGACTCGTGAGGAAGCAATTCAGAAAATGGATGAAGAAGCCATTAAAAGTCTGCTTTGATAAAGGGTGCTTCAGTGGATTTAGACCGGGTTTTTGAAAGCCAGTCGTACTGATAACAAGATACTGAAAGTCAGGTCAGTTTTATTAATATGACCCAATTTCAAGAATTCTGTAGAGCCTGCCACAGCCTCCATGCTTAGATCAATTATGATAAAACTCACCAAAACCAGAGGGGAAAAAACAAAAACAACAAAAAAAACAACTTATCATTGTCCCTCAATTATGGGATCCCCTCCAGAGTCTGGTACTTTAAGACCAAATACTTCTGGAGACTTCCTGAGATTAACTGCGCACTTCAAGTGTTGCAACTGAACATGCTAACTTAACGCTAATTTTGTGGCAAAGACTGAATGACTGCAGACCCACAAAAAAAAAAGGGTGATTTCAAGATTTCTTCTAACTTTGAAAATGTTTCTGCAGCCCAAAAGGGCCAACAGAAGTCAAATCATTGACAAGCATCTTGGAATAATGTGATTCCTTTGGCTTCATCAGAACTTTGCTGGAATTCAGAGGCATTTAGACAGGTAGATCCATGCTCAGTCAGCAGCAATAATAGTGTTAGACTGGACTGTTTTGATAAAGAGGTAACCCAAAAGGCAGAACATTTGATTTACTAGTCAGTCTATATTCTAAACCTCACCTGTGGTCATGAGTTCTGGGTTGTGACTGAAAGAAATGTGTTTCCCTCCATTGGGCGGCTGGGCTCAGCCTTAGAAATAAGCTGCTCAGATGTTCTGAGGAAGCATGGAGGAGAACTGCAACTCCGGTGTGTCACAGGCACCCAACTAATCAGAATGCCTCCTAGATATATCCCCTTAGAGGTTTTCTGGGCACACCCAGCTGGGAGGAGACCGGGAAGTAGACCCAGGAGAGAATATATATCCCAGCTGCCCAGGTAGCCAGATGGGATATCGGGATCCCCCAGGAGGAACTGGAAACTATTCCTGTGGAAACGGATGCTTGCAATACCATGCCTAAGGCGCTACCACCGTGACATGAGCTCAAGTAGGGAAAAGAAAAAGGATGGATGGATCTTAAAACCACTTTCAATCATCTCTCTAACTACAGAAATTACTGTTTTCATTTCCTTTTGTGCTTTGAACATGTCCATAATTTCACATGTATCATTTTTTTTCTTTTTAACTGGTGTGAAAGTTACAACAGCTTACCTTCGCTTCCTTCCTTAAATTTGAAGATGTTAAATTTTAGTAAACTTTAGAAAATGTGCAGCATTGTGGTCCTTCAGTTCTCAGTGTTTTCATGCTGTAAAACTGAGTGATTTTTCCCTGCAAGAAAAATGAGCTATTCACCAAGGGTTGAAATGGCAGCCTGCAGATTATCAGTGCTCAGTACAATCAGAAAAATTAAGTGTAAAAGAAGAATGAAATTATATCTTATTTTTCTAGGGATATTTTAAAACCTTGAGAAAATGAAGACTGTGCCCCAGTGGTTCAATATAAACTCCAGTGTAATCAGTGTTAAATACTGACCTGTGGTACTAAAGCAGAGATTCTGAAAACCTTTATTTCAGCCATTGTTTTGACTTAATGTGATGTATGTAGTTCAATAAAGAAAATGGGGGACCGGCAGGGCTTCATTCAGGAAACCCACGTTGACTACGGTTGCCCTCATTAAACTGTGAGGTGCCTTGGGTAAAATGATCCGACAAATGGAAAATTTGAAATGTTAATTGAATAAGGAAGCCAATAAAGACTGATATTCAATAGATAACAGCCTGCTCTTTTTGTCTCAATTTCTCTTTAGAAATGTTAAAGCCATTAAAGATGGAAGCAGGGGCTTCAGATACAGCAGCAGGAAGACAAAAAGGCTCCTTAAGAATGAAAAAAAAAACCCAAAACATCATTTTATTTCATTCAGATAATCAGTCTTTGGTTCTTGTTAACTGACAGTTAGTTCATTCAATTAACAAGCAGCTGAGTAGAGCCAGTTTTCTGCCATCAAACCTTCTTTTAGAACCATTAGCCCTTAAATGCATATACATGTCATATTGCTCAAACCATTTGCCTTTAACTATGATCTGGTTTAAAATACCAAAAGTGATAAAAATATTGTTTTTCTAATATTTTCCACAAAAAAATATATAGGTAGCTCAAAACTAAAGGCACATAAGAGCTTTTTTCCATTGATGCTGGATGGAATTGAAGCAGCCAATGCTGTGTCTTATAGTCTGAACAGCCGAAGAGCCTCTTTTCTCCCTTTTACTATGAATGCATACTTACACAATGAAGAGACCTTTACAGTAACATGTCCGTGTGGAGGTAACTGTAGTGCAGCATTTCCTTTGGTTTTGATAACAGCAACTCTGGAAATGAAAATGTACCTGAAGGCTGGTTATGAAGAGGAAATTGAGTTGTTGCCATTTCATTAAAAACCAGAATGAGAGCATGAGCATGACAGAGCTGGCTCAAATGATAGTCAAGCAAGCCGCAGTCCCAGCAGAAGTTCAGATTGATGAAGGGATCTAATAAAGTGATTACCTCAACTGCTTCAACCCTGTCTGCACAAATGAGCAATTAGATTTCAGCACCACACGCTTGCTTGTCAGTCAAAACGGTTAATACCACTTGGATGCGGACGTGAACAGCATTCACAAGTTGGAACCAGGTGATTACTGGAAGTCTTATGAAGAGTCAGTCATAAGCCACACCTGCTTGGAAATGGCAGGTTAACTGATATCAGCTATCGAAATATAAATAGGAATCAGCATCTCCGTTCAGCAATTATAAAACCTACAGAACAGATTTAATTCAAGTTACTGAAGTGTTCAAAGTGTACGCTGACCAGACTGTGGAGCTACAGATTGGACTAGGTCATGGATTCCCAGGGCATAAGGACAGATTTGCTCAAGTGATATGAAAAACTGCTTTCTTGGAATAGTCAGGCTAAGTAAAGACTCAAAAGTGAAAAGAAATGGTTGAAATAGCTGCTAAAGCATGCCACACAGTTGAACTTGTTAGCTAAATACAAGAGATAAACAGTTGAAAGTATTAGCCAAAATTCTGAATTAAAAAGTTCAAAATGATGGGCAAAAAGCATGGCTAATAGTTGACCCTGACAGCTAAAAATATCAATAGTGAAATCAATGATTAAAAAAATGTTCAAACTTTTGAGCTAAAGTGTGGCTAGTAGTGGAAATTGTTGAAAGTTTGTATTAACTAAATAAGTTGATCAACGCATGATTGACAACTTATTGTTACTTTTGATATGGATAAGTTAGTACGCATATAGTTAGGGCTGGATCAGGTGACCCTGAGCCATCCCTTAGTTATGCTGCAATACGCCTAGGCTGCTGGGAGTTTCCCATGATGCACTGAGCACTTCTTCTTCACTCACCTCTCCATGTGTTTATACACCACTACTGAATTTAATCATTAGCTATTATTAACCCTGTCTCTCTCCCACAGGTGTGTCTTTTTGTCCTGTCTCCCTCTGCTCTCTTCTGTTGGGGATGAGGGGACTGCCCCTCCCTGAGCCCTCCCTGAGATGACTGCCCCTCCCTGAGCCTGGTTCTGCTGGAGGTTTCTTCCTGTTAAAAGGGAGTTTTTCCTTCCCACTGTTGCCAGGTGCTTGCTCATAGGGGGTCGTCTGATTGTTGGGATTTTCTCTCTAATATTGTTGGGTCTAACTATAAGCTTTATCAAAGATGAAATCTTTAAGCTTAATCTTAAATGTAACATACACTGTGATCAAAATGAACAAAGATAAATATGAAATTAACATAAAATAATATGATGTATCAAAAATAAATAAATAAATAATCAGTAAGCAGTGCATGAAGCTGGCAAACAACATCATGATAACAGTCTGAACAAACTGATAAATGGGACATGACCCGTTCAAATGTCACATGATCAGATTTGCATCTTCTGATTGGTGGTACTCTGGACATAGTGGCTTTTGCTGACAAAGGGAAGTGGCCTTTAGGGGTTTTTGCCAACAAACTGTGTTCTGGAGGAGGCTCAGTGTGGGATTTAGCAAGGTTTGAAGTGAAAGCATTTTTATTATCATATACTACACACTGAGAGCTTTCAACTAATATCGTTCTCTCATTTTTGATGGAGGTGGTATTTAGAGGCTTTTGCATCTGAACTCTTCATACAGTCTACACAGTACAGATGGATAATGACCCAAACACACACTATGAGAGAAACCCAGGCATTTGACTTCTTTACCCAAGTAAAGAGGTCAGATATTCTGCTGTTGTGAGCAGAAAGTTTACTTACCAAAGACAAAACTAAAGAGATAAAGACCCACAAAAAAACAACTGAAGACAGCCAGACTGAAGGTTTTGCAAAGCATCTCAAAGGAGGAAACCAATTTTTTGGTCATGTTCACATGTTCCAGACCTCAGGTCATCGCTCACTGCTTGCAAAGGATTCTTGACAAAGTCTTAAAAATAGTCATTTTGTTTATCCAATTACAAAACATATCCTTATGTTAAGCAATTTGAATGGTATGATTATTAGTAAAAGATTGTAGGGATTTGGGAAGCCTGACTATTGTGCGAGAAGAAATTAAACCAGAGGAATATAAGTCAGGTCAGGGACAATTTGTTCAGCTTGTATGATTACAGACATATTATAGGAAGATCTTCAAATGTGTTCCTGATGAACTCTAAAAGTTATTGTGATCAATTTGCATAGACGCCTGAAACTACTGTTACCACCTGCCAGCAACAATTTGATTTAATAGCTGCCTTTGTTCTCTTTGTAGCATTTCATGTCATTCTTTATAGGGAAAAAAGGCTTCCAGTGTTCTGTGATGTTTTTTAATGAAAAATGTCACATAATGATGCCAAAGGAAAAAAAAAAGTAATGATGTATGATGTAGGCCTGTTCTGTCATCATGAGGTTTCCTTAGTGTGCATGTGCATGCGTGTTTCCTTTTACCTCTCAAGGGGATGAAAGTCCACTATCAATAATTTCATAATAATGCCCCCATGGCTTCACATGTATACAGAGCTCCAAAGCATCAATCATGACTCACAGTGTGTATGTGTGTACAGTACGTTGTGTTTTGTCTGTGCGTGTGCTGGAGGGTTATTTGTAGTTACTTGTGTGGATTCCTTTGTGTGTTTGAGAGTGTGTTTTTGTGTTTCACCATGTTGTGCATTTATCAGCGGCTCAGGGCAGTGTGTGCTTATTGGATTGGTGACAGACTGGTGCATTATTCACCGCTTGATGGAGAGTGACAGATGACTCCCTTTAAGAGTGCATGCATGTGTATCGACATGTTCATTTTGACAAGTAATAACAAGAAGGTGGTGTTTGGATGTGTTTTTTCTACCTCTTTGTGCCTTTATGTCTGAAGCAGTGCAGTATTGTGTGTTTTTAAAATTGAAAAAAAAAATAGAACCTATCAACTGTGGCAGAGTGAAAGAAGCTAAAACGCAAAAGAGACTAAAAATGTTCCTGAAAATATGTGACTATCAGCAGTAATCAAGTGTATTTGCTTAATAATTCATCAAAATAACTGCATAACAACATCATCTATGTTGCTATAAATAAGTTATCCAATGAGCTACAAAAACTGGTGATGCTAAATGTATAAGGAAAATGTTCACAAGCAGTATATTTTATCTGTTTTCCTACTAACAGCTGATCTTGGTAACTAAAGCAACCTTATATTTTAGTAAAATATAAGCTTAGTAAAAGATCATGGCCTTGGTTTAATATTTAAAAAGTCAACAACTTTATTAAAGTTTTAATCAAACCATGATCTTTCCTCAATCTTTACCCAAAGTGCTGTTATTGCCATACCCAGCCACAGATGAGAACCTGTATGCAAACACCAGTAGTTGGGGTCACAGTCCTTACCCATGCCTTTTCATCCCAGGGAGTCAAATACTGCCATTTTCTCCAAAGCCACATGCAGACACTTGAACTCAGTGGTCTGTTTTAAGTGCTAATTAGATGACTGATCATGAGGGGTTTTTGTTTTGTTTTGTTTTTAATCCAGGAAACTGTATTTGCTTTATCTTGCAGATTAGTTTCATTTTCACTCACTTCTACTTTTGCTTTTACTTTAGGAAAATGGAACTCAGATGATAGCATACATACTTTCTATTACAGGATGCTGGGTTGGAGGATTGAGTTAAAAAAAAAAAAAAAAACAACTAAACTTAAAAGCAGTTGTTTCTTATTTTGTACAAGTAAAACAGTGGCAGTTTGTTTTATTCATTCCCACAGTCATGTGGAAACCTTAACCAAGTGTTGATTATTGCAGCCATGATAAAAATCTCCCTAAACCATATCAAAGTACATATTTTACCTGAAAAAATTTTCTGTCCCCAAAACTAACCTTGTCATTAGCATTGATCGTTGATCCTCTCGTCAGGGGCCTCCCCTTAGTGTCATTTTCATACACACTCTGATGTGAATAAGAAAAACAACCAACTAAAGCCTGCATTAGGAGACAGATGGGGTGCCTGATGGCACATTCACGTGACTGCCAACCAGACGAGTTTGAGTAATGGGACTATTTTTACACTAAAACTGCATGGTTAGGCATAGACAACAAAACTACTTGGTTGGGTTTAATCCCTAAAACTACCCGGATAGGTTAAGTAAAAACATAGTTTTGGTTAAAATTCACTCTTTTACAATAGAGCACCGTGACATTCGGTCCCACAGCATCTATTTCAGATGTTGAGAGACTCGTACTGAACTTTTTTCAGACTACCCTGCTATCGGAAAATGACACTCAAGGGATCTCCTGTGTGTGACAGTGTGAAGCAAACTGACCAAGCGTCAGTACCTGACAGCTCAGGAATGAAAACCAGTCGGTGCATGAGATCAGAAAACGTTTTTATAATGTATTTTTATAAATGGTGTGAATGAAAGACAATTTGTTGTTTATTTTAAATGATTTTTAACACTTGTATTCAAGGCCAGAAAGACACAAACATGTTGCACAAACGCTATGATGCTTTTCTAACTCAACACTCACCTACAAGCCACATTCACCCATTCATACAGCACTTTATTCAAGGTCTTAAATCATTATTCTAAACAGCACACACACACTCCCACTCTGATTGATGCACTGGGGGCAATTTGGGGTTCAGTACTTTGCCAGGAATTGAACCCCCGACCTTAGTGGACGATTCACTCTACCTCCTGAGCCAAAGCTGACCTGCACAAGTACTTAAAAAACTGTAAACTGCCAAAAGAAAGAAACCAAACACAGGAAAGGCCTATGGGACATTTTCATTTATAATCTGGGTAGCTGCTAATACATTTACAGTATTGATCCCTATACAGGTTGTACTCAGCACAACACTGGTTTGAGTCATTTATCAAACTGCTAAAGTGAAGAAAGAGCGCGCGAGTAGGGGAGGTTCTTCCATTTCCTGCTGAGTTAAGAGAAGGTTACTAGACCCCGAACACCCTCCGCACAGCACGGCGCATGTGTGCGTGTGTGAAAAATAATGCATTTTGTGTGCTTTCATGTGTGTTCTAATGTGTGTGCCTTTGTGTGTCCTTCCCTAGTCTCCTCTCAGCATGTAGTGAGTGACAGCTGGTGATTTTGAGCAACAACCATTCAGACCTGAGGAACCCCAGTGTGAAGCTGTAAATAAATGCTCATTCTGATTTAAACAGCAGCTTCCTAATACCTTATGCCATGCCTACTGCTCTGCAGGCATATGTTTTTAGTAAGAAAGCGTTGATAAGCCCACTGTGTGCTACCTGCTCAGCAAAGTTTGCAAGTACTGAAGCTGTTGAACATGCTGATACATATAGCAACTAAATGACATTTCACTCAGGCCTGCTCCGTGGATTAAAAAATATTTGTTAATTTATTCCTGTGAATTCTCACCATATTGTGCTGAATAAGGTCCCTATTATTTTGCATTTTAGTCCAATAAACACACCACCTGAAACCTTCATTCAGATTGCTAAATGTTACTGCATTTGTTGCGATATTGCACCTAAGTAACAAAATGTGTGCTTAAAGACTGCAAGAATATACCAAGACTGGCACTCATCTCCCACTTTATATTCTATCCAGTGGCGTTATGTTCCACTGACACATTTCTGTTCTTACCATCATCTAACACAAAGGACTCCGAGATTTTTCTCTTTGTTTTATTTTTTGCATTAACCATCTAATGCAAACTGACAAACTACAAGAAAGCTTTGATTTTTTCACAAAAAGTTAGCAAGCTCTTTCCAACTCAACAAAAAGATTAAAATCAGAGGATGTGTAAAAGATAATACAGTCAGTTCGCAGGTGACAAAAGCTTACTTCAAAATCTCCAGTAATCATTACACACTAGTATGCAGTATGCATAACAATATGCGTACCCTCCTGTGTGGACAGGTTCTTTCAGTAAATGTACATCCTTCGTCATCCAAATGCTTCTGGATGACTGTGAACCCCTGTGGGTATCTGTCTCAGTGTTGTGCCATTACTGGTAATAGAGAAACACAGGTGGCTCTGTTAACTAGTCTAAACACTGCAGCTAATACTGTGTCACAGCACAGACCAGCAGCATCTGTGTGTGTTTGCGTGAGAGAAATGAAGAAGGAGAGAAACGGACACAGAGCATATAGGTAATGTACGTCAGTTTCTTTAACTTGGTGTTTGCTGATGGAAGAAGACTAACATTTTTTGTTTTTCTCACATCTTATTGCTAATACCACATCCTTCTTGATGCAATATAACCTCCTCCAAACTTCTCTTATCCTCACAGATCAAAGGAAAGAAACTCATCCCACTAATTTCTTTCTAATTTGATTTGCTCTGTCTCAGATCAAACCTTTGTTGTCCTTTGTTGTTTTCTTTCATGTTTTATTGTCTCTGTTCGATACTATATGTTGAATATTTTTACCCACCGGAAGAACAAAAGGCCCTTAAAAAGAGACATCAGACAATTTTTGGTTTGCTTTTGGTGCTCCTGGGTCTTAACCTTGTTTTGGTCATAATTTTTTGGTCACGATTTCATTATATCTTGAAATTAGGAGTTAATGATTATATATTGTGAATCCACAGGGCCTCATAAGAATAGTTTCTTAAATTTTCTTTTACTCTTTTAACAAGTTTTTCGAATATTTAGTATTAACTGCTTAAGTATTATAGCCATTTTTATACACAGCCCCACATTTCAGAGGCTCAAAGAGGTGTCAGTGCAAGTGAGGGAGGCCATCATTAGGCTCAATAAACAAAATAAACCCATCAGGGAGACAGCAAAACTTTTAAAATGACTGAATCAACAATCTGATACAGAAAGCATGCAGTGGCCAGTTCAGCAACACCAAAAGGCCTAAAAGACCACAGAAGACAACTGAAGTGCATGATTACAGAATTATTTCCATCATTAAGAAAAGCAACCAAGTCAAGAACACTCTCGAGGAGGTAGGCGTATCATTGTCAAAGTCTACAATCAAGAGACGCCTTCATGAATGGAAATACAGAGGATTTACTACAAGGTGCAAACCACTGGTTACTCTCAAGAACAAGAAGGCCAGATTAGACTTTGCCAGGAAACATCTAAAACAGCCTGCACAGTTCTGGAAAAAATCTTTGGACAGATGAAACCAAGATTAACTTGTACCAGAATGATGGGAAGAGAAAAGTATGAAGAAGGAGAGAAACAGCTCACGACCTGAATAATACCACATCATCTGTCAAACGTGTTGGAGGTAATGTTATGGCGCTGGCATGTATGATTGCCTCTGGAACCGGGTCACTAGTGTTTACTGATGATGTGACTGCTGATAGAGGTAGCAGGATGAATTCTGAAGTGTACAGAGCTATACTCTCTGCTCAGATTCTGACAGAGGATGCAAAACTTATCAGACTTCACAGTGCAAATGGATAATGACCCAAAGCATACTCCAAAAGCAACCCAAGAGTTTCTCAAGGCAGAGAAATGGGAGATACTTCAATGGCCAAGTCAATCACCTGATGTCAACCCAACAGACTATGCTTTTCAGTTATTAAATATAAAAACTGAACGCAGAGAGAGCCACAAACAAGCAGCAACTGAAGGTGGCTGCAGTAAAGGCCTGGCAGAGCATCTCAAGGGAGGAAACACAGCATCTGGTGATATCCATGGGTTCTGGAGTTCAGGCAGTCATTGACTCCAAAGGATTTTCATCCAATTAAAAGTAATCCTTCTAATTAATTCACTTTGTCTAATTAATTTTGAGCCTCTGAAAATGGGGGACTATGTATAAAAATGGCTGTAATTCCTAAACAGTTAGTTCACAATTTTTGTAGAACCCCTCGAATTAAAGTTGAAACTCTGCTGTTCAATCACATATTGATTGTTTGATATAAATCCACTGTGATGGTGTGCAGAGGCAAAACTACAAAAGCTGTGTCTTTGTCCAACAATTTTTGGACATAAGCATTTACCTCATGGCTGCCGTTTTTAAGTCAATATAAACACAAGAGTTCCCTATAATAAAAATCACAATTAAAGTCAAGGAAAACTCACTACCAATCCATGGGGTGCGTATCCTGCATTAATAAAGGAACAAAATAAGCCTTTTCCCCATGAATAAGTAGTAGTGTAGTCTGGAGGAATATGCGTACCATTTTTGTAAAAAAAAATATTATTACACTTACAATGTTCCCTACAAAGTTGGCTCCTTGGGCACCTTCTCCAGGGCTGCTGCTATTTAGTTAGAAGTCCTATTCTGACCATTTGCACTAGCAACTGCAGCGTGTGCTTGATCTTCTCCAGCATGTCAAAATGGCAATCCGTCAGTATGAATTTCATTTTGGAGAAGAAGACAAAGGTCTCTCTCAGATGTCTCAGGATGTTACAGTATAACTTTGCATTTACCATCTGGCCCTTGGTGACCAATTCACAGTGCACAATTGAGTGAATGTTGAAAAAAGCATTTTCCTGGCCGTGTCCTTGCCTCCTGTGGCACCTTTGGACTTGGACTCGGCAGACTCTTGGACTGCTCTTTGGTCTTTCGGTCACAGCCAGGGACCCCGCTCTTGTCACAAGTGATGAGTGCAAGTGGTCACAACAGGACTTCCTAGGAGCGACTAAAAAATAGCAGCTGTGCTCGAGACATGCTTGTAAGGGGGACAGACCAGATTTACACCAGGCACCTTTTAAAATCTGTCTAAAGCCTCAGAATTCACAAATGCTTTGTCATTTCCAGCTAGAATTTGTCAGCCTAATCAAACTTGCAACTATTTGTCATACAGGAAGGATTCATGCTCTGTAAAAAGCATTCACTTTCGGGTATTCACAGTTTTTGTATCCCTTATGTGTTTTATATTGCTCCTCTATTTTTCTGCCTTAAGTGTTTCTGTATATATGTAAGTAATAACTGATTTTACATTGTAGAGATACACTATACTTTTATCATTTGCCAAGGCACCTAAATCATTCATGACCACAGTTACCAGTGTGCCTTATTTCTGCCAGTCACTTGTGCTTTTTTCCTCTCTCTTGCTCTGTATAAATTCTTTCTGTCTTGCTCATCTCTCTTTCTGCTCCTCTTTCTCTTTTGCTCTCGCATACATCTGTCTGCTCTCTCTCCTCCCTGTATTTCTCTCCCTACAGGCTACGCAAGCCCTTCTCTTATGAGAACCCTAGATCTCAGTCGCAGCTTTACAGTGGCTCAATATTGTATCATCTATCACTCCACATAGGGCTGCAGGCAGCATCAGCCTCAGAGAACGGGGAACAAGATTTACTACAGAGGACGACGCCCTGCGTAGGTGGTGGGAGGATAGACAAAGGGAGATGGAGATGCATTTGGACGGAAATAAAGACTGAAATGTGATACAGAGAGACAGAGAGGGAGAAACGATGGAGAATATTTAACGGAAACTGTGAAAAAAGGAGGGAAAGGTGTTTTTGGCAGAAGACAATTTAGAGAAGAGATGGAAGCAAAGAGAAATGAATGTAAGAAGGCGAGAAATAAGCAGAAAGACAGATGAAGTGAAAGAGAGGGCTAATGAGCTTCAGTGATTGAGAGCATAATGTGTGCGAGTGTGTGTGTGATAGACGTAGTGCTTAAAGGCCAATGCCTAGCTGCGTGTCCATTAGGTGTTTAGTAATGACTGAGGTTGTGTGCGTGTGTGCACGAGCGTGTTCAGTAATCATCTGTGTCAGTGTGATTGATGATTGACCACAGTCGCTGTTTAAACATTTAAAATCTTTCAGGACAGAGAAACACAGAGGAGAGGAGGAGAGTGATGGTTGAAAGATATAAAAAAGAAAGACAGAAGCAGAGGGTCTTAATCATGAACATAAACAGAAAAAAATTACACATCAACGCCACAGCTGTCAAACCTCTCTTTCATCCCACATGTATCCATCCTTCCTGTGCTTTTAAAGTGCTATATTTGGTTAGATTTTGGTAATGACTCACAACATTGAAAAGTAGGAAAGGCTATGATAAAAGCCAGTTGAAGTTTGGTGTCTATGGAGGTAAACTAGCTGATGCATGTACTAGCTCCTGATATTTTAAATTGTCTTTGTCTTTTCTCTATTTTTTTTATTTGTTTCTGGACCATTTGCCAAAAGAAAAGCACGACATTATAATTAAAATGTGGGCAAATGAAAAACCCTAACCACACAGCTCTGAATCTTAATAAATATGGTCCAATTTTTACAGCTATGAAGACCTACCAACACAGCTGTTTCTTGATAAATGCGGACTTTGCAGATGCATAAGGCCCCCACAGCCACTAGGGGGCCCCAAGCTGCAAGTTCAGCCTCAATATAGTCGGGGGGAAATTTAAATTACCTGTTTTCATCTGTAGCCAGCTAAGCTCCCTCATGTTTAATGAACTACCTATATGTTTAAATATTACATGTAGGATATAAACAAAACTAAGCTGCAATGATAGAGAAGCCCTGTGGCTTGTGTCTGTGAGCTAATCAATTCAAAATCATCGTTAGGCTGTCACGCAATGATTGACATCTAGGGACAGGTATGATGGGATGACTGACAGCTGCACGTCATGTCAGGAGGAGAATAACGGTAGCCCAAGCTGCAGTGATAGATGGAGTCAAAAGGGGCTCATCCCTCTGGTACGGAAAAATGAAAAAAGAAGAAAACTGAAGAAGAAAAATGTGTACATGATAAGGGTAAGGCATTTGTTAACAATGTAGATTCGCTTGTGGGGTGGAGAGGAGAGCCAATTATTGAGGAACTTTGCTATTTTTGTCCTGCTGGCTAGTGAAAACTTTGAAATTGGGTGCACACTTTAAAGGGACACTGTACATTGCAATGTTTAGTTATATTTATTTTAAAAAATATGACTTTCAGTTTCAGTGTGACAATTGAAATTATCTGATATATGATTGCATGGTCAACTTGAGATCTTTTTACATTCACAAATGTAGCCCATTTTCTTCTTAAAATGTAACAGACTGAGGCATCTCCACGGATCATCTTAAAAGATTTGAACTCCCCCCCATGATGCGTTTGCAGAATAGGGGCTCTCAAAAAGCTAAAAACAGCCCTGAGCTCAATGGCTAGTTTTAGGTCACACTGACTAGAACATTAAGTCCATCTCGTCAACAGGGAGGATTATCCAGAATATACTCAATGGCTAATGACTCGTCAGTCACAAGTGTTTCAGCGTCCTCAGTTTCAGGATTCTTCCGGATTCAAAACAGAAAGATGGCGACAGTGAAAACAGTCAGCTGGAGATTTTATAACAAGACTTGACTGACCATTGGTTGATGGCGTGGTACCTATTGCCTATGTGTATGACCTGTGTATGTAGTGTCATTTTGATCCCACGTGTGACAAATCTCTAAGCTAACAAGCTAACTTTGAGTTCATACTACGTAAGCTAGCCTTGCATTGCTGATCAGTTATATATGTTATGTATGCATATGTTGTATTTATTTATTAGGGGCTACATGGTGTCCTTAGACTGCTTTATTTAGGCAACTGAGCTATTTTTGGTTTTATTTTTCAGAAAGAGAAAAAAAACAACTTATCATCAAGTCATCATTTGTGTGTTTATCTAATTAAAACCAAAAAATATTTTTGTTACAATAAGATTATTAGAAAACACATCTTAAACAGCTTCTTACATTTGTGAGTTCTTTCCATAAACATCTCAATGAAATGGGCTGTACTATGTAACAGGGTAACTGGCTAACTGAAGGAGTATTTTGTTTTCTCGTGGTGTGTTGTCTTGATTATTTATGCTGCATCTCTAATCTCTCCAAGCAGGCTATGCACCAGAAAACAGATGTATAAAAAACATTGGCTCCTGAAAAATGGTGTCACCATTCCTAGAGCTTGTGGAGCTTGGTGAGGGATAGTGAGGGGCTCAATTGTTTTTAGAGACCATCTGAATCCTTTGGGTTTCCCTGACAATCATCAATAAGAGATACAGATTTTCAGTGGAGGGAAATTTATTCCCTGGTTTATGTTTTTTCTGCTTGCTGTAAGCAGTTTCAAAGCCATTTCAGTGTTCTATGGGATTTTATATAGCGACATAATCCTGAGGACAGAGAGCCGTTAGACCTTGTTGGCTGCTTGTTGACCTCATATTAGGAAAGCTCTTCACTTGCTCCCAAGAGGCACCTTGCAGCTGAAACAATAGCCTTATAGAACCCAACAGAACAGACTGTGTAATTGTAACGATAGTATGATCTACATTTGTCTTAATGATGGTGCATGATAGGTGTTGGGTTTTGTTTCACCACCTTTCCTTCCTAACTTTGGCTGCAGAAGCTGCGCTGCTTTTACCTTGCATTATATTTTAAAATTCCTCATACACTCACCACCCACTTCATTAGCTACACCTTGCTAGTACCGGGCCTTAATTCTTCGTGACATAGATTCAACAAGGGGCTGGAAACATTCCTCAGAGATTTTGGTCCATATTGACATGATTGCATTACACAGTTGCTGCAGATTTGTCGGCTGCACATCCGTGTTGTGTCAACCGACATCTTAATCACTGTCGCAGTACCATTTAATACCAATTCGAGAAAACAGAATTGACCTTCCTTGGGTCAATTCTGGTATAAATTGGTATAGGCTAAACTCCCTTCATAGTACAACCCGCAAGAGTCATTGCAGTTCATTTGCATTCATTCTCTCATTGAACTGCTGATGTTCTCTGTGAACAAATACTTGAACAGTTTGAGGTCTGTCATTGAGCTGCTGAACCCTTAAGCCTTGTTTCCTTATTGGAGTTATTTTTCTTTCAATATAAAACTGAGTCAAACAAAACTAATATGGTATCGTGCTGTTGTCTCAGCAGATGTTATCTCTATGGCGCAGCCACACAGATGGAGAGAGACCCTGAGTGACAGAATTACAGTTCACTAATTAACTTGAATAGAGGCTTGATACTCTATCCAGACAGCATGTGCGAGAGAGTGAGAAGGAAGAAAAAAGAGTGATGGAAATAGACATGGTAATGAGTAAGTGATCATTATTTTCTGTTTGAATCAGTGGAATAATAACATCTTAAGTTAAGCAAATGTGACCGATGCTGTCACTGAAATATTTATCAGTGTGCGTTTGCAACATTTGCATGGACAGTATGTGCGTCCTTGTGCATCATTCCCTTTTGAGTTAACTGACACTCTACAAAAGCTGCAGTTGCCTATCTCAATAATGGTTGTTATGGAAACGTTGTTTGGTGTGACAGATGCGTTTGTGGCAATTAGGATACGGCAAACCACAAGGGATGCGCACGGATTTGGAGGAAGTGCTGGCGAATAAATAGCCGAACAATATGAAGAATCAAAACACAATACAAATCCATGACAATGGACTCAGTGGATGAACACTTTCATAAAATGAAAAGGCGTTTGCTAAATGCCAACAAACTGGAATGAATGCTTCAATCTGCAATATTATTCCACCTGATTAAAGACTTAAAGACTTAATTAAGGGTAAATATTATGAATCATATCATTACCAAGTACAATGAGTGACAAATCCAACCATAAAAAAAGATTTCTCTTCTGTTATTGTAATAACTTGGCGGCATTTAACTGAGATGTGTGAATACACATAAATAAAAAGGCTTTTTATTCAATACTCTTCAACAATGCCTCAGTCAACTAATGTAAGAATAAAGACGACAAATGGTAATTGATTTGAAACTCTTTGTTTCAGCTGCTTTTATCACTGAGTTAAACAGAAATAATATAAGCCCAGCACTACTCAGTAATTAATTTTAATACCAATCTGAAGTTTTTATTGGGTTTAATTTTATTCTTAAACAAGCAGACAACAGTAGAAAACCCACCTGTTTAAGTAAGATTTAAGATTTACAGCACCTGAAAGCTAAACTTTCAGACATTTTCACTTCTTTCTAAACTTGTTGGCAGTGTATTGTTGTCTGTTGTAAACCACAGTTTGCTTTACCCCTGAGTGCTTCTGGGTGTTTCCACTCTCTGTGTCTTCCTGTTTGTATGAGTTTATTCTTTGTTTCTGTTTGGTTACTTCTGTTAGTACACTTAAATGTAGAACACAATGTACACTACATACTTGGTTGCATAATGTTTACATTTCAACAGGGTGGTGTTGCTTCACATCATAGACAATATAAAAGATGGATGTAGGTTCCAGGTCTGAAAAGTGAAGCTAACATGGAAGTGCCTTAAACCTGCATTTTTTTTTTAATGGTCAGCAGGGGACGACTGCTGTGGAAGGACAGACATGGCCGTGTGTTGGTCTTATGCAGAGCCTAAACACAGCTTTCCAGACTGTTGTCTACATGTTGTAGGTGTTTACTGTCACAAGGGGGCAGTGTCACAAACAACCAGTTTTTGTACGACTCTTGCTTGTGCTGTTGTTGGTCTTTCAGCCAGACAGAGAAGACCAAAGTTATGACATGCAAAGGACTGAGGTGAAAGTGGGTGTTAAAACAATGCAAGCTGTCCACTGCAGCCCCTTCCTGCACTTTTCATGCTGCTTTTTTGATCTTTGATTTTTTTTTTCATGGGTCTCCCATTTGTGGTCAACTTTTCAGCCAGTCAGCATTCACCCTGCACACAGCGTTATTCATACACTGTTGGTTTTTGTAGAGAGGACCACACACAAGCACCTCTGTGTAGGTTGCATAGCCAGAATTCTTCACTCTCTGTAGCCAAATACCTACGCAAACAGACACAAACATGGTACCATGAATCCTGCATTATGGTTGCATAGAAGTCTATGAGAAGATGGCCTCAGCTCCCTTTCTGTGTGACTTCAGTAAACACATTATTGATGATTTTTTGGGGCTCAGTTGCTAGTTTGAGGTCATATTAAATTAAAGAAAAGTTCATTTTGAAAGTTATGGTCATTCTAAGAATCAGAATGGAAGATTATCAGGGATATATTAATTGGCTAACGACTTGTCAGTCACAAGTCATGCAAGTGCAAGTATGAAAGTCCAGAATTTCTCTCTTTTAGTTAATTTAAAGGTTTGTTTTCGCAGTTTTACTTACTGTGGTTTTACTACCTTCCTGTTGTCTGATTGTGTTCATCTGTACCTTATTAACCTTCCTCCTGATGTATATTTAGCCTGTGTCTTCCCTTATGCTTGAATCCCTCTAGGGGTACCTGCATCGTGGCCACTGGAGCTGATCCACCACTCAAGCCAATAAGAGCTTTGAAAGATTCAGAAGCTTCACAAGTTTCAGAAGCTAAAAATATGCAGCAAGTCAGTTACACGAACAGCACAGAGCATCAAATAAGAGACCTGGTGCAGGTCACTTTGCTTCTGAAATGCTCCCAGTGTGCTTTGAAGCCGTGGGAAGGATGGAATAAAATATCATCAGAAATGCAACGTAACCGATCCACACCTGGGTCATTCTTTGTTGGATCATTGAGTCATCCTCCTCCTGTTTCTGCACACTCTCACCTGTCTCCTGCTGGCTTCCCTTGTTTGGTTTCTTTGTTGTTCTATTTGGACTTTTGTTTCACTTTTTGTACTGTGGATTACATGCTTCCTTATTGCAACACCTTTATGTAACCATATAAGTTTTTATTAAATAAAATTCATTATTTTCTCTCAAATTTCAAAATTGCACAAAGCCACCACAGTACCTGCAGTCAAAGTTTCTTTCTTTACTAGTTTGCAACACACTGGCTGTACTGCTGCAGAGTTCCCTGTAAACACACACACACACACACGTATGCCTTTTAAATTTCAAATATTTTATTACTGCCACCCTGTTGTGCACACATCAAGAGATGAATGTAGTTCTGAAATTGTTTCAGTTATGTACACACCTTCAAGAAACAGTTTGACAAGGGGGTAATGCGGTGATCTGCTACTCAGAACTTGATAAAGTGTGGCATTAGTCCACAGAAAAACGTATTAATTGATTTGTGAGCTAGTAAACAGGGCAGAGGACACTTACCCTGTGTGTGTGTGTGTGTCTGTGTGTAGAGGGGGCGCATGAAGGGGGTCTCCCACCCCTGTCGTTCCTTGTGAGTGACACCTGCTCCCAGTGTGTATAGGAGTAATGACAGCAACTAAGAGTGACGGGCAAGAGCATGCAGCCTATTGTGTATATGCAGACACTCCTGCAGACCCAGGTGTTTGTGCATGCATGTGTGTTTGTGTGTCTTTCTGGTCTGGCTGATGGGTTGATGTGAGGTCCCGTTGGCATGTGGGATGATTGGCAGCACCCGTCTGGGCATTGTTGATAACACACAGGAGGGTGACTGCCACAGATGAGCTCTGTCAAGCTGTCTGCCCGTCAGACACCCACACATACCCCTTTTCTCTCACACACACACACACACACAGAACCTGCCAGCTCTGCCCATGGCCAGCCATTGAACCTGCTATACTGATAACAGCAACAACAGCCCTCTCCTCTGCAGGGTGAGGCTGTCTCATTCATATGCATCTTCTGATGTGTTGGGGAATCTCTGTCACTGTGTTTGTCACTGTGGATTGTTTCAAAAGACCAGGCTGACATTTGGAGAGAGAGATATTTCAGTACAGCAATTCAGAAATGCAAAGGAAGTGGCGCTTGAGTACAGCCATGGTCACACTGAGTTTTGGTTGAGTAAAGTGGGAGAATTGCATCAGTGACACCCTTTGGCCCCGTCAGTGGCAGAAGCTGTGCTCACACATGCACCCAACAGAACTGAATGCAAATGTCCAATGCAGTCAGATCGGACATCAGCTGGTCTTTAACCTGCCATCTCCCTAGTACAAAGTCTGTGTGATATCAGATTTCACAAGCAGCACACCTAACAGTCTTGTGCATTTACCACTAGCGAGTAGGTACCATGTGTGTATTTCTAGTAGTGTGAGCACATGTGAATCAAATGTGAAACAAAATATCCTGACCTGATTCTCTGGAAATTGCACAACAAATTGTGTGAAAATGACTTTACTTTGTCCTCACACCTGACATAGAGGTGTTCCTGAGGGAGTGCTGAAAGGTATTATGGTATTATGTGTAGTTTTCTCTTTATATTAAAACTCAAAATGGTTCAAGATGGTTCCTTGGTCACAACCATAGACTGTATAGAAGATGGACGTAGCCACTATGACGTCATCCAGTGGTTTTGGATAAAACCAGTGTCATTTTTCTTTGTGATCAACATGTTTGTTTTGCAGGGCGAGAGAGAGGCTACTCCCCTAACTCCATTATTCAGATGGATGCATTACAAAGAAAAATTCCCTCCTCCTAAAGTTGCTATAGGGCCAGATCTACTAACGCGTTGCGCCACGGCAAACTGGGTTTTGGTGTACGAAAAGTACTGTTGATATTTACAAAGAGAGCACAGTGACAAGATTGCGTGTAAACTCAGAGATGTCTGCGACCGACGCTCTTGCATATGCATTTCTGGGAGTGAGGAGAATATTTAATTCAACCGTGGAAACTGATTTACTAACACATGCACATGCGACATGCAATTTACTGCTAATTGTGCCGATATTTAACGCTGAAAAAAAGCATGTCTTATTTTTTGAGCTAAATTGCGCAGCTTTTGGCAGATTGGGCATATCATATTGAAATGAACTGACTGTGTTCAGAAAACAGCGCAACTTTTGTAAATCACCCGTGAAACTAACCACACCTATCAGCGCTATTTGGGGATTGTGCTCACACGCTATTTTGCCCTGTTTAGTAAATCTGGCCCGTAAAGGGGAAACTGTCCACCAAGGCCAAAACTGTTTTTTTTTGTTTTGTTTTTTTTAGCAGGAATGCAAACATGCATTTTAATGCTGTAAAGTTGGGCATTTTAACATGGGAGTCTAAGGGCATTGTCCTGCTTTTGGAGCCAGCCTCTAGTGATCATTAGAGGAACTGCAGTTTTTAGCACTTCCGCATTGCCTTCTTTTTTCAGCTCCAGGGGTTGCTGCTTGGTTACAACCTGGGCCTGAGTCCTTCTGTGTGGAGTTTGCATGTTTTCCATGTGCTTGCTAGAGTTTCCTCTGGGAGTTCTAGTTTCCTCCACCATCAAAAACATGCAAGGTTAATTCTCCTGTCACTTTGCCCTTATGGCTTACAACCAGAGCTGGTCCCTGGGCACTTCACTGTGGTTGCCCACTGCTCCTAATGCTTGGAATGTGTTAAAAGCAGAGAAGGAGTTTCTCTACAGAGGAAAATAAAGTTGTTTTTTTAAAAAGCAAAATCGCATTGTTATGGGGATTTTGCAGTTTTAGAGAGAATGAAACTGATGTGCTGCACAGACAGGTTGTAACTTTTGCTTATTTCCAACCCTTGTCCCTAATCAGGCTTTAACATACACAACATATGCTTAAAATATACCGTCGTTTTCAGTCTCATAAAACCACAAAACAGTAAATATACTAAAAGCCCAGAGTATCTACAGAGTATGTTTATATTTTACTAACCCAGGTTGTATATGCTAATCAGTGACAATATTAACACCACAGGTGACGTGAAAGATACTAATTATCTCATTGCAGTCTCCTCAGCAGGAGATTGTGCCCCACCACAAATTTGGTCAGGAACAACAACAAAGAGGCCAAAGAGCTGACCCAGCCTCCAAACTCCCCAGATCTGATTCATGTCAAGCACCCACAAAATGTGCTGGAACAAGCCCTAACCACGAAGCCCCGACCCCACGCACACAGTCATATGCATCATCCTGCCGGTTGGTGCAGTCACCACATAATTACAAGTTGTTACCCTGGCACCCAAGTACACAGGTACAGTCAGCCTTCACACTGAAGTGGTGTGATCAGACAACTCAGAGCAAGGTTCTAATCAATTTACAAAAGGGTGAAAGGAAGGAGATTTTCTCAGCTGCTGACTGTCTTCTTCCCAAAGCCTCCCCTGCTACCTTTTCATAAGCACCCCTGCTGGCCAACCCCGAGAACACTTTTGAAAACACTTTGACTCCCTTCTAAATGTAACAGCTCCTAATTGCTCAATAGTTTTTAAGCTGTAAGTATATTTTTACTGCTAAGGTAATGTTAATTTCACAGTCAACAGCGACCAAATAAGGATCTGGCTCACAATCTGAGGCAAGGCTACTGGCACTGTAAAAAAAAAAGAAAGAAAGGGATATAGTGCTATTACAGCACTAAAAAAGTGTAAATCGGGATAAATGAGGGCATTATAATTCAGGTTTTGAACAGGCGTTTGCCATTTGGGAAGGGTACATGTGTATTAAAAGCCAGGTGTCTGCTTACCTTAAACTTCTGAATAATCCAAACACACAGGCACAATGCAAAGATTTGACTTTTTTTTTTTGTACAGATGGAACTGATTTTTTGTGTATCTACAAACACAAACTGATATACACGTGGTTGCTTCTATCCAGCCTGCCGAACTCGAATACACAATACAATACTCAATACATGACAGATAAATAATAAGCTTTTCCTAAAGAGAGACAAACTGCTGACATGAAAATTGCCAATTAAAATGACTGTGGTTCAGTCAGTGAGTGTTTGTGTGTGTGTGTGTGTGTGTGTGTGTGTGTCATTTCTTGTATGAATAATGAGGCTTTTTACTGACTCTGGCACATCACCATCTCACCTGGCACACACACACACAAATGCATACAGTACACACTTGCTGGCACAAAGCAGCCCTTTAGGGATCAATTACTGCTCACTCACATCTTTATCATCTCAAAGCTTTGACTATGAATACCTCCCCACGCTGACCAGACACGTATACACTCTTTCTCTCTCACACACACACACATGCATACATGCCAAGGCTATAAACCTGTTTTGATAACTGAGATGTATAAGCTTATTATCAAAATACCCCGACATAGAAACCCGTCTGCTGCAACAACTAGGCAAAAAATACACAACGGCCTTTATTGTTTTGATGGACAGAGAATCTCAATCGTGTCTGTGTAAGAGAGAGACTGGCTTTTCCCTATCCTGGAGATTACCTGTTGAATTTCCTGGACATCTGGATACCGATCAAACATTTGCACAAACACACAGTCAAAAGCAGCACTATCTTTAGTTCTCCCTTCCTCCCATCCAGATGCTCCACCATTTGCTCATCTTTTGTGGCAGGGAATTTTTTTCCCCCCTCCAAGGTCAGTTTATTCTGCAGAAACAGGAAACTTCATCAGGATCTGACAATCAGAAGAAAGAAAGCCATGGAGACAGATGTGAGGCAGGAATAGAGGACATTTCATCAGCATCTGGGTTGCACCAAGAAAGTGAAGGCATGTTTTAATTAGTAACATAAATAAAGCCTGCTTGGTACAGACGTCATGAAAAAACATTTGATTTTACATGTCCAAAAAGATTCTTTCTTTTCTCTTTAATAAAAATCACCTCTCAGATTTAACAGACAGAATTCTTCCTAAGCAAAAGTTTTTCCCTTAAGTGTGTTTAGACAGGACATTAAACAACTTGTGTCATTTGCACAGATTGGAGGCTTGGCTGTCAACCAAAACTATTAGTGTTTCGACTGTACCTTTCTTGTAGCCTCAAGAAACAGCACTGATCTGTGTGCTGGTTTTTTTAAACAGTGGCAAAAACTGTGTTACTACATCTCGCACCTTCATCATGTGATGCATTTCTTCTTTGAATACATTTTTATCATAAAAAGTGTCATAACATATGAAAAATATCTTCTTATAATTTGATCCATTAGGTCAAATTTGTGTGCAGGGACACAAAGTCAGTTACGCTTCGGTGTATTGGCATTGGCATAATGGGACAAATCTTGGAGGGCTGCTGCTCCATCCATGTATCCATAAGTCTATCCATTTTCTTCTGCTTATCCAATTCAGAGTCTCAGGGGGGCTGGAGCCTATCCTAGCTGCCATAGGGCAAGAGGCGGGGTACACCCTGGACAGGTTGCCAGTGTGTCGCAGGGCTAACATAGAGAGACAGACAACCATTCACACTCACACCTATCAGGCATAACATTATGACCACCTGCCTGATATTGTGTTGGTCCCCCTTTTGCTGACCATTACCAACAAACTGCAATGCACTGTGTATTCTGACACCTTTCTATCACAACCAGCATTAACTTCTTCGGCAGTTTGAGCTACAGTAGCTCATCTGTTGAATCAGACCACACAGGTCAGCCTTCGCTCCCCACGTGCATCAC
>VUQI01032342.1:0-13344 GCA_015106735.1 Paratilapia polleni | reverse complement strand
TCTAGCCCTTTGGGACTCCAGTGAACCATGGTGAGAGCCATTATTCACAAATGGAGAAAACTTGGAACAGTGGTGAGTCTTCCCAGGAGTGGCCGGCCTACCAAAATGACTCCAAGAGCGCATCGACAACTCATCCAGGAGGTCACAAAAGAACCCAGATCAGCATCTAAAGAACTGCAGGCCTCACTTGCCTCAGTTAAGGTCAGAGTTCATGATTCAACAATAAGAAAGAGACTGGGCAAAAATGGCATCATGGGAGAGTTACAAGGAGAAAACCACTGCTGACCAAAAAGAACACAAAGGCTCATCTCACGTTTGCCAAAAAACATCTTGATGATCCCTAAGACTTTTGGGAAAATGTTCTGTGGACTGATGAGACAAAAGTTGAACTTTTTGGAAGGTTTGAGTCCCATTACATCTGGCATAAAACTGAAACAATAAATGAAATCATCATTTAAAAACTACATTTGGTATTTACTCAGGCTATCTTTGTCGAATATTAAAATTAGTTTGATGATCTGAAACATGTAAAGTGATTAACAAATTTCTTAGACCACCACCCAATGTAAGGTTTATGCCACAGCTGCCCTAAATTAACAGTATTGGTAATTACCAAAATCATTTTTTATGGTTCTGACTTCTCAGAGAAGTCCAGTGTGCCGGCTCAAATTTGGGTATAAAAACATGAATTCAGTTTGAAATTCCTCACTCCTGTTCAAAATGGTAAAACATCGAGAACTCAGAGAAAAGGAAAGAGTCCACATTAAAGCACTTCTAGATGCTGGATAGTCTTTCTCCTTTTATGACAGGTGGTCTAATAAATTTGTTGAGCCACTGTAAATGGGAAAAGATGCAAATAACTAAGAAATCAGGAAGGGGGCAAATTTCACAGCACTGTGTGTGTAGATATGAAGTGAAATGTCCAATTTTGCCCCATCTCACAATGGTAAAAATATTACCCAAATTCCTGGATCCAGATCCAGATCCACTCCAAAAGCTCACTGCTAAGTTGGGCCACGCCCTACCCCTGCCAGAATTTTCATGCTAATCCATCAATTTTTTGTTGAGCAACCCTGCTAACAAACAGAAAAAAACCAACAAAGTAACCATATAACCTTCCTGAATGAAGTAAAAATAACAGCTACAGGCTAAATGATCAGATCTTATTTCCTTGAGTAAGACTGGAGTAAGGTAGCATGATAAAAACTGTACTTAGTTTTGAATCCCTTACTAAATCCACTTCTAACTTTAGCATTTGGAAATACAGTTGAAAATAAATAACTGACCCATGATAAAACCTGGAGACAAGATAGACAACTAAGTCCCTGGCTTCTTGTTCAGGTTGGTATTCACTGTCTATTGCGTAAATGCCATAAAGTGGTGGCTTGCACTGCCAGAGGTACTTTTTTCTGTCTGTGGAGTGTGATTAACTTGATCCTTTACCTCTAATGTCAGATGATTTGCTGCTACCTGTTATAACAAATTTTAAAAAAGAACAGAAGGGATATCAAGCCACCCAAGTCAAAGGGGTAATGTTGAAGTGGAGGTGATAATGTGGTTTTTTTTTGTATTTTTTTTTTTTTAAATCAAATATAAAGTCATCAAACTTCAAACCATGTAGACTACCTTAACCTGAATAAATTATGTAAATGTAAATTATGGGTATGTTAAATGATACCCGTCAGTGATGGTACAAAATGATTATGAGAGTCTAAAATCTCTAAGTACTGCTTACTGTCAGAACATTTTTAACTTTTTGCAAAACACTTACCTGTTGGTGAGAAAACAAACAGGTGCTACAAGAAAGTACAAAACGCCTGTGATGACTTAGTAATCATACTAAACAGCAGACCAGCATGATCTCTTATAACCTCTATCAAACAATAAAGAACAAAGAAGCAAACTGTCTGTCCACATAAGGATAAGTTAACATAACAAACCCATTTTTCTCTTCATACTTAAAATAAAGGAAAAACATTATTTCATATTAATGACATTTTATTGTTGAAATAAGCACATTTACAATTTCTATTCTGTAACATTTTCCTCACTTTATACTTTCTAATAACTGCTCTATGAAGTCAAGCAGCACTTACGACAGTGATGTATTTTAGCATAAAGCAGCATTTGTTTTACAGTTTTCAACAGTTGGCGGGTGTGTTTTCTCCACCAGTGGCTCATCAGCAACCAATACCCTGTATGATATGAACTATTTGGAGAGAATGATCTATTATACAGCATGTTTTTTGTCAAATAAGGATTTAAATTAAAATAGTTTTCCATCGACAGCACGGTGGAGCAGTGGTTAGCACTGTTGCCACACAAGAAGGTCCTGAGTTCGAATCTACCATCTGGCCAGGGCCTTTCTATGTGGAGTTTGCATGTTCTCCCCATGTTTGCGTGGGTTCTCTCCGTGTACTCTGGCTTCCTCCCACAGTCCAAAGACATGCAGTTACTGGGGTTAGGTTAATTGGTAATTCTAAATTGGCCGTAGGTGTAAATGTGAGCGTGAATGGTTATGTGTCTCTCTGTGTTAGCCCTGCAACAGACTGGCGACCTGTCCAGGATGTACCCCACCTCTCACCCTATGACAGCTGGGATAGGCTCCAGCCCCCACCCGCGACCCTGAATAGGATAAGCAGAAAAAAATTGATGGAAGGATGGATGGATAGTTTTCCATCATTTACATCTTTAAGTTGTAAGACTGCATTTGGTAAGGAAAACTATTCTTTTAAAATCTTGTGAATTTTGCATTTTTTTTTTTGGTTACTCTGGGTTTAGCCTGATAAATACTATCAAAAATGAAGTGAACTGAATATTTATTTAACTGTGTAACTTTCTGATATTTTCATGGGCAGCTGTGTTTGCCCTCTATGATATAACTACATCACCCCATCGACTAAACAGCTAACAGGTTTCCAGGCATAGTGAACTCACGCAAACAAATGCACTTTCTTCCTCTGCCTGGGTCACTTTACAGCCACCCATTGGAGGAGAAGTCCCGCCTCAGCTGCTGAGTCTCGGCCTCTGTGAGCGGCTGAAGAGGTGATCGACACGAGCCACCGTGGAAACCAAACCACTCCATCGCCTGCTTCAGAGCGGGAACTCCCAACTTCCTAGTCACCTAGCAACACAGAGCTTTAATCAATCTCCATATACATCCCATATGAATGGCATTGTGGTTTCAAAGCTTTACATTTAGACACATTCTCTATATGTGATCAATATTTGGCACCTGAGCTACATCTGGACCACATGCCACTTCATACTAGAGTGATGGGTTTTCATGATTTGCGTAGACTGATGCTGTTAGAGAAGTGACATTTACCACACCTTAATGCAGACGTAAGTACCCTGAAGCACGCTCAGCAGCAACTCCCTCTGGTTCAAAACAACTCAGAGCAACATAAAGCACCAAACTCTGACATTTGACTGGATATGATGAAGGTACAATACCAGATACATGATGGAAAGCTACAGTGATTAACAAATTTATTAGACCACCACCCAATGTAAGGTTTATGCCACAGCTGCCCTAAATTAACAGTATTAGTATTTACCAAAATCATTTTTTATGTTTCTGTAATGGTTAATTCACCAGTATGCACAAGCTCTTTAATCAAAATGGTATTTTTAATGCTAAAATATAATTATTGTTGTTATCCATGAATTTTTGAATTTACTGTTTCACAAAAAAACAGAAAAAAGTAAGGCACATTCTAATTTTTTTTTTATTAAGATGCCAAATTTTGCTTGCATTCCTGAACAGAAAAATTAGTTTTAGTGGTTGAATGTTATACTTGATTAATTTCTGACTTTTCAGAGAAGTCCAGTGTGCCGGCTCAAATTTGGGTATAAAAACATGAATTCAGTTTGAAAATCCTCACTCCTGTTCAAAATGGTAAAACATCGAGAACTCACTGAAAAGAAAAGAGTCCACATTAAAGCACTTTGTGATGCTGGTTGGTCTTTCTCGTTTTTATGACAGGTGGTCTAATAAATTTGTTAAGCACTGTAAGTTACAGCTATCTGGCTAACTGCCCCTACCTTGCATCAACCATGGCTAGTAGAAATCAATTGTTACTTATACCCCTTTGTTTTGTGCTGTTGCATTACTTATCATTGCCCAAAATCAACTCCATTTGTCAAAAGTTACATGCACAAGTTAGTTTCATAGATCATGTTAGCTGGTGAAGTAATTTGGTAAGTTAGCCAGCATTTCCACTCAGATATAATTTTGCTGGCAAGCTAAAGTTAACCAGCTAGCCAAGTCAGCTGTAACTTAGCTATGCTGCATGAATGTTGTGATGGTCATTTTGTAATGTTAGCTAGAAATACATTTTCGGGCAGATCTGACTGAAAAAAATAAGCACGCTCATATTGTAGCGACTTGTAAATCACAAGGTAGGTCTGGTAGGCCTGTCCTAAAGCACTCTGCTTTATTTTCCATTTTGACTTCAATTCAGTTTTATTTATATAGCGCCAATTCACAACAACAGTCGCCTCAGGGTGCTTTATATTGGGGGTAAAGACCCTACAATATTAGACAGAAAACCAACAGTCAGATGACCCCCTATGAGCAAGCACTTGGCAACAGTGGGAAGGAAAAACTCCCTTTTAACAGGAAGAAACCTCCGGCAGAACCAGACTCAGGGAGGGGAAACTATCTGCCGCGACTGGTTGGGGGTGAGGGGAAACAGAAGAGAACAGAGGGAGACAGGACAAAAGACACACTCAGATGGTAGGGTCAGAATTTGGCATAAACAACACAAACGCATGGTTCCATCCTGCCTTGTGTCAACAGTTCAGGCGGTGGTGGTGTTTTTCCTGGCACACTTTGGGTCTCTTAGTACCAACTGAGTATCCTTTAAATGCCACAGCCTACCTGAGTACTATTGCTGTCCATGCCCATCTCTTTATAACCGCAGTGTCTCCATCTTCTGATGGCTGCTTCCAGCAGGATAATGGGTCATGTCACAAAGATCAAATCTCAAACTGGTTTCTTGAACATGACAATGAGTTCACCGTCCTCAAATGGCCTCTGCAGTCACCAGATCTCGAACCAGAGCAACTTTGGGGTGGAATAGGAGATTCACATCATGGATGTGCAGCTGATAAATCTGCAGCAACTGATCTGCAGTGTGATGCTATCATGTTAGTATGGACCAAAATCTTGATTCAGCTTTCCAGCACCTTGCTGAATCTATGCCATGAAGAATTAAGGCAGTTCTGAAGGCAAAACGGGGTGCAACCCAGGATTAGCAAGTTGTATCTCATAAAGTATCCAGTGACTGTATATCACTGTCTCCCGTAATGCCGACCAAGTTCCCCCCCAGCCCATCCCCTGAGTGAGATAAACACAAGATACAGTAATGAAGCACTTTCTTTTAAGTTTTCACCTAGAAAATATATTAATCTTATATTATCTGATACAGTGCTATGCCTAAAGACAGAAGACAGACAGAACATATCTATGTTTCTGCCTTGTTTGTATTTCAAATAGAATTTTTGAAATAAATGTGTTATTTCATTTCATTCTATTAAGAATAACATTTCTTAACAGCAATCTACTTAATGATCAGCAGGGGGCGACTCCTTGGGTTGCCAAAAAAAAAATTCGGCTGTATTGAAGTGAGCCACACAAACACCCATGCAAACACTTTCCTGGTGACTTTATGGGCTTCAACCACCAGCTTCAAATCATACTGAATAAAACATGGAGATCATTTTGTAAATTGCAGGACAGATCAAAGTTCAGTAAAAAAGGCCACTATGCTGCTACTTGAGGAATCAAGAAAATGCAGAAACAGGCATAGCAGGATTAGAAAATAGTGTTTTACTAAAAGACATGCTCCATCACCAGTTTAAACTGCCCCCTCAGCCACTTCATCCTGGTGCTGGGCCTGCCTGAACATCTGCTTCAGTCCACATTTTTCTGCTCAGCTCTTTGCAGAGACAGTGACTACAAAAACCCTGGTTGTTCGGCAAAAATGCCTTCACTACAGAAAATAATGGTTAGGATTAAGATTGAGGTAGAGGTGTGCACAATGCACTGGTTTCTGTCTTGAGTCATCTGTATCACATTCAGCCCTAAAGGTGTCCCTGTAAATGAAATAAAATAGAGTATGCCATGGAATGCAGTAATTGCTAATTATTGTAACTGCTATGTCGTTTCTGGAAAGGTCCAGAAATAACTGTAACTGGACAAGAGAATAAATTGTAGCAATATAAACAAAAAAAGGCAACAACTTGCTTGAATTTCCTCAAAGCTAACAGTCTGCTTAAAGAACAAAAAGACTAAAAAGTCTAAAAAAAAATTCCAAATGGGAATAATCTGTTTGTAAAGTGTTTCTGAAGTCTTCACCTGTCCCAGTAAAGATATGCTTCCAATGTATCACATTAAAAACCCATATCAGCACAAGCTTTTGCATTTTCTTCATGCTTCAAGTTGTCAAAGAAAAGGAAAGTTGATGTCAGTGCTAGATCCAGCAGGCCTTGTGTAGCCCTCAGAAAGAAAGTGGCCAGGGAACAGCCCTGCTGAGCCAAGGAATCAAGCGTAGGGGAGTCCAGTTAAGGAAGGAACAAAGAAAGAAAGAAGGGGATCACAGCAGGCCCAGAGTACCAAGAGAAAGAAACTGAAGGAGGAGGAAAATCCTGGGAGAAGGAGAATAAAATAGGAAGATCGTCACTGACTACATGACCTAAATGTCTCCGATATCCAATACCTGACATGTCTTCATCAGAAGACAATCCAAGGCAAGGGATGGAGGTAATGGTTAGAAAAAAAGACAACTGTGGGTAATCATAAGTGTTAAATGAAGACAGCCATTCAAGTGACATGAATCACTACTGTCTTTATGCTATAAACTAGATTAAAAATTAACTAGCTGCTGCACATGTATCGTGATATGGGGACATATAAAGCTTTGGGTGTTGATGGAAATAAGATTAAGCAAAGTAAAAGGGTAATCAAAGGGCACATCCTCTGTCAAAGCCACATTTTGCAGTTTTAATGAAAGTGAGCCTGAGCTACACCAAAGCTGTACAGTTTCTTCCTTTTCCATGTTCTACCTCTTTATCAAGTTCCTTGAAATTTGCTTCCTAATATTTAGTGCAAATAGATGGCTTTGTCTTGGTGTAGTAAACAAGTAAGTAAATAAACCAGTTTAAAGAAAAAAAAAACTGATTTTGGAATGGATTAAACTAGAATCAATCTTCTCTGGGCTGCTGAGGGTCATTTAGCGATGTGAACATGGTGGTTTCTTTTATACTTATACATATTTTATTCAAAACTGCATCCAGACAGTCAGCATGAAGCTTTGCTAACATCTGGTAGATAACCCCGTTGGATCTGCAAATTGAAGTTACCATAGACAATATAAAAGATCGATGTAGCTTCTGGCTCTGAAAAGAGAAGACAATTCTGAAGTGCCTTCATTCTTTTTAATGGCCTGCAGGGGACGACTCCTGTGCCTGCAAAACGAAACCTGGCTGTATAGAAGATTCTGGGAGAATGACCTTCAGCTCCCTTGATCAGTGATATCAGTGAATACTTTCCTGATGAGTTTGTGGTCTCAATCACTAGGTTCAAGTAATAGTGAACAGAACATGTTTTTTTGTTTGTTTTTTTAAATTATGGTCCCCGCTGGAGTCCAAAGGGAGAATGCGACAGGAGTTGCCCCTGGGCACAGATTTATAAAAGGCCCTCCAGCCATCCTACATAAACGTGAGGCTCACAGGCTAAATGAGCGGAGAAAGACTCAGAATTTGTAATGTCTTTTGTGTCTTATTGCAGTTTGCTTCTTGTAGTAGTGAGTTTGCATCCCATTCTGGTCATTTTGCATCTTTTTTGCAAGTGCTCTGAACTCAGTAATAGACATTTTGTCTCTGTTTGCAACCACACTGTATCTGTTGGTGTTTATTTTGCATCTTTTTGGTTGGTTTCAGCTGTCCATGGTTGTCAGTTTGCCCCTCTGTTTTGGTTCTTTTGCAACTGCGAAAACATTTCATTGAATTCCCATTAAATCTTAAATGACGCTTTCAAAGTTTTAACACCTGCAGTGGCTTGTGTGATGTAAATTTAAGTTGTCATTTATGACCAGATAGTATGTATGTGTTGACTGTGGAACTGTGAAGACCTCTGTCGGAACAGACGCCACAGACATCGTTTTGGAAACTGAGGCCTCAACACTCCGTTCAGACAGAGGGATGTGAAGCAGTTTCAAGGAATGTCATAAGAAATACAGAGAGAATCAGAGTCACTGTGACTGGCCGTATTAAAGAGGTTGATGGAAATGTCTTTTGGAAAAGGTTTTCTGGGTTCCCCATGGGTTGTTGGTTGTGGTTTGAAAGGTTGTTTGCGCCACGTCTCCTCTAACTTAAAGTACGTCTAACTTTGTTCGCTATCCATTTGCTTTGCAACAACAAACACACATCACAAATACTGCTCCGCCTCTCAGGAGAAGCTCCGTGTTGCATTTTAAGTGGGCGCCATGTGTTCAAATGCATCAAGACTCTTGTTCTGTGGAAAAAACACCTCTTTAATTTATCTCTTCCTTGTTATCTCAAGAACAAATGGCATCGCTCGCTCTCTCTCACCTGGAAAAACAAGCTAAAGCAGTGAAGTGCTGCAGGGCTTTTCAAATATTCTTCGCATGTTTGCTGGGTGAAAGCACCCACAGTCTTAGTCAGGTTAGATTTTGGGATGAATTTGGGTCTGGAATTCTTAAATTCTCAGTGCAGCTCAAAATGCCGAGAACACTGCTGCTGGGTGAAAAACTGAGAGGGATGAGCTGAGATAAGAAAGATTTTTAGATGAGTTTGGGGACTTTGGGAGGGATTCTGGCTTTGGTTGGAGGCGGGAGAGTGAGGAGGGGAGTCGAGGGGGGTTAAAAGCTTCGACTTTAGTTATTCTTCTGCTTGGCATAGAGCATTGAAAGAGAGGGAGGGCATCAGCTATGTGGTTCCTCCTTCCCTTTTTTAAAGAAAACATGTTTTTCATCACTTTTTTACAAAAACATTAAAAGGGTAAAGAGCCTTTTCTAACATTGGAAAAAGAAAAGGCTAAATGTGCAGTAAATGACCAGATTTCATCCATTTTAACAAAACAGATCCAAGGAATCCAGTTTACCTGAATGATCTTTTTGTATCTTCAAAATAAATGTCAAGAAATTGTTGACATTTTGAATAAACTAAAGAACTATTCTTAACAACCAGCAGCCGAGATCTGGTTCACACACCCCCCAACATCCACTCTGCATGCACAATCAACCCATCAGCTCAGTCTCTTGCTGCTGCTACTGGTTCAGTAGCTTGTGGAGTTGGCAGAGGATTTTGGAGCAAGCAGCAAAGAATAATGAGGTGATCACACCATTGCTCCATGCTTCATTACACCCCCATCGGCTCCCAGATCTCTCAGGCCCAGTGAGGCCTCGCACAGATTTCAGTGCACATGCCATTTGTCTCCTATGCGAGACACTTCCTCCACCAGCTATTCATGCTGTGTGCTAAGGGAAGTGAAGCCTGAGGGTACAAGAACACAGGTTTGCTGTTGTGTCCTGTCCTCATGCTTTTTTTTGCTTTGTTTGGTTTTTTTGGGGTTTTTTGTTTTTTTGTTTTTTCTGTAGTAAAAATGCTTCAAATTGGGCTTAATATAAAGGTGCTAGAACCAAAAAGGACTCTGCAAATTGAGATTGAGATTTTTAGTTCCACAAAAAAACTTTTTTCAAGAGATTTTTCAAACCCCTATGGGGGGTGCCTCAGTGAATGGTTCTTTGAGGAACCATAAATGGCGATCAGAAGAACTCTAGCAAAAATAGCTTCTTTAAGGCCTCAGTCACACAGACCTGGAGACTGGTCAGCGACCCCCTGGCAACCTCTGGTTGCTAAGGAAAAACGTGTATTCCCCAAATGGTTGGTGGATTGGTTGCTGGAGGTTGCTGCAACGAAAACCTCTTTGTGATTGCTTTGGTCGCTAGTACTTTCACTTTGAAAGCAAACAGTCTCCGTTTCCAGTTTCACAGTTTCACTACCATTTGGCGAGCAGTTTGCAAGTGTTTGCAGACAAGTCAGCAATTTCCATCCAAACTACTGGCAACCACAGCAACATGCTAGCAACCAAAGCAGTCACAAGGAGGTTTTCGGTGAAACGCTGTATACCTCCTTGCAACTAATTTCACACTAGCAACTGCCAGCAACCACTAGCAAACACTCACCAACTGGTCACAGAATACACACTTTTCCCTAGCAACCGGTGGCTACCAGGAGGTCACTGACCAGTCTTTAGGCCTGCATAAATGGGGCTTTAGCAAATTCCAGTTCCAGAGGGACTGCCAGCAAGCTTCAGCAACCATGCACAACTGGTCTGGGAATACACTTTTTTTTTCTTGTGACCAGTGATTGCCAGATAGTCGCCGACTGTGTCTCTAGGCCTGTGTGACTGGGGTGTAACAAACCATTTTGAAGAAAGTTCCACATCGAACCCACTGAATCAGTAAAGAACCTCTGGCATTTTTCTTAATAGTTTTTAAAATGAAGTTATCATGGGTAGGTTTAATTTTTATTTAATAGTAATTTCAAAGTTCCAGCATCATAGCAGCCAAAACATAATGAAAAAGACAAAGGGATGTCTTGATTTGTCTTTTATTTATTCATGGAAGTTGACACAGTGCTATCTGTGAAGGTATGGCAGAAACTGCACTAAAAATTTGTGAACGGCCTCCTGCACACACAAAGCACTGTCATAACATGTCTAGTTTTAGTCAGTAGGGGTATAAAGTCTCAGCAATTAGACAGAAAATACTTTTTATAACTGACAGCAAGCAAAACACTTTGTCACCTGAGGCCTTTTTCTAAAAAAAAAAAAGTTTTAGTATGGTAAGAAACAAGAAAAAAACGAGACTCTAAAAGAGTACAAATATGCTATCTGAACCCTCTCATCTTACTGATGCCAATCATACATTTATATATTTCTTAGTTCTGTATATCATTTAACATTTTTAAAAAGGCTGCCTTTAAAAGAATCTTACCACATGCTGTCTCGTAATTTTACCTGTTTAAACAAGTGAGTTTTTAGAATTTTTTACCCTCCAGTCAAAATTGCTATTTACCTTTATTTTTTAACGTTATATCATGTACAGAGTTATTATCCTCATCATCTATGATAAATAAAGCAACACGATGATGACTGAGCCTATTAACCACTCTTTACGGTATTTGCAGTGTTATGACCTTGGTGTCTATGGTGATATTCCTGGAAAAAAAATACTCTATTGAGTTACTTCTAATGCAAACCAAACATACTGCTGTATTTAACAGGTGAAACATAAGTTGAATTACATTATGCAAATATGCAATGTGTTTGTCAGTGAGCAGCACTGGTGAATGATAGCACTTCCATTGTTCACTCAAAACGTATCTACAGAACAAGACTATAGTCTTTTTCTGCATGTTTTAACAGTGGATCAGCTTAGACTGTAGCAGTGTGTAATGAAAAAAGGAGGAACAACACAGCACAGTAAGCTGTTAGATGAAGTGCTGCAGGCGACAGACTGCACAAATTTTCAGCTAGGTAACCAACTCCTTTCTGTGTGCTTTGCTATTCAGACTCAATGTCTGCAGCATAAATTCAGATCACAGTTGCTCACTCAATTATTGCCTGGATTCTTTATTAAAACAAAAGTAGTTTGTTGCCCCCAGAATTCTGTGACCTATCGTATTGAACCATAGACTGTAAATATAAGATGGATGTAGTCACTGTGATGTTACCCAGTGGTTGCTGTTATTTTAAGGCCTCAATGTTAGTGTCATAGCTACCACCATGTTGGGTTTCTGGAGTCAAGAGTGGCCATATTTAGACAAGAGGGTTGAGCCTACCATAAATCTACCAGCTACAACTTCTTGAAGATCGAACTGTAAATCAAAGCAACCACACATCCCCACTTTAAACCTTAAAAAAAACAAACAAAACCAAACAACAAAAACCCTGTTGTTATGAAGGGGAGAACTATCCATACAGGTCAAACACAGTTTTGTACCAGGCTATAAACATTAGGGGTGGGAATCTTGAGGCACCTCATGATTCGATTTGATTATGATTCAGAGGGCTGCGATTTGATGATAAAACGATTATCGATGCATCTTTCTTCCCCCCACATGACTACTTGGTACTTTTAAAGCAAACTTGATGACAGATTTATTTCCTAGTTTATTCGTAAAGAAGCAGTACATAAAAACACTGACAGCTGCAGAGCTCATGTCTAATGTATTGAACATGAAACAGGATTTTTTCAGCTAAAATCTGGTCAGAATGAATCCAGGTGCAGGTGTGTCACAGGTTCACCTGGTTGGACTGTCACACTCTGTCACAGCGTAGCACTGGTGGACTAACGTCCACTCCATCTGAGTGCAGATAATATAAAGTGTATGCTGTAGTTGTAGGGCTGACTATCCTCAAATCACATGAAAGTGTGTGGGAAAAAGAATAATGGCAACAAGAACATTTACCGAACAATTTAACGTCGGCGAAGTTATGAACACGCATCACCGCAGACACCTGTGTTGTAGTTAGATAGTTATGGTTAAAATCGTATGCTCTTTTTTTTTTTGTCAAAAACAATGTGACAGCAGACCGTTGTGTCGTGTTGAAAAAACAACAAGCAAAGAAATGCATTTTTAAAGATGAACTATTCACAGTGTTTATTTCCTGTTTGTCGGTAGCACCTCCTGAAAAGCAAGTCTACGACACATCTGTTTCACCGTCACCAGTTAATCTGTGACACCGGTCACTCAGCCGTCTTGTGTCTCTGTTATATGCACTCCATACACATACGGGTGCTGCACTTCTGCACTTCCAAATTCCGCCTTTCACGTTCCTCAACATTACGTCATTAATTAACATTTAGAAAATCGATTTTTGACATTTGTAAATCAATTCAGAATCGTCCACATCCGCATCTAAAATGCATCTAAAAATCAATTACATCTCCCACCCCTAATAAACATTCTATTTAATGCTATAAAGTTGGGCATTTTAATATGAGTCTATGGAGATTGACTTGCTTTTCAAGCCTGCCTCAACTGCCCATTAGAGGAAGTGCAGTTTTTGACACTTTCATGTTGGCTTCATTTTTCAGCCCCAGAAGTTGTCACCTGACAACCGGCTGTGGCTCAGGAGGTAGAGCGAGTCGTCTACTAATCGGAAGGTCAGTGGTTCGGTCCCTGGCTCCCCTAGTCTGCATGCCAAAGTATCCTTGGGCAAGATACTGAACCCCACGTTACCCCCGATGCATTCATCGGAGTGTGAGTGTGTGTGAATGTTAGTAAGCACTTAAGTGTAGATAAAAG
>VUQI01032339.1:0-12650 GCA_015106735.1 Paratilapia polleni | reverse complement strand
TTTTTATTTTTTTAACCTGTCCTGTCTGGCAGCTTTGGCAGCAGAATGATGAACTGAGTGCCTTGTTGTGCCAAACACATTTATTTTGCCAAGAGAAGCTCTATAAACTCTCTATAGGTTCCTCTTGGTCCATTTCTTTTTGTTTTATTATTTATCGTTCAAATTATATAATAATGCCAGAACAGGGTCCTATGTGTGATAAGCCATTATGACTAGTGTAATTAAAAAGAAGGGGCGGGTGGCCGTGTGGAACAGCAACCAAAGTCACGTGAATGGCCCCGCCCGCTGTAGCCTATACGTCACCCGTGTCCCAGAGACCCTGCGTGTGTGAGTGATGTGTTGTGTTGTTTCTTTTTTCTTTATTTTTTGGTAGTATTTTTGCTTTCCAAAATCCTCCCCTTCTGCCTTAACCTAAAGAAGTGCAAGTAAGAAAAACTGCAGTTCCGTGGATGGCCAGTTAAAGCTGGCTCCAAAAGTGAGTCAGTCCACATAATTGTCTGCGTTAAAATGCCCAACGTCAGCAAATATACACATTTACAAATGGAAAAAAGAGTTTTGGGATAGATCTATGGATAGTTTTCCTCTTTGTAATAACTATAAGGGGGATGCATTTTGTCATCACTTACCTGTCTGGATTTTGTTACAGTTTAAAGCTAATTCCAGTCACTGAACTGGATCCCTCTACTGTGTTAAACCGTGCTGTTGGTGCCTTTTGTGCAGTTAAATGTACTAACAGACCGTCCAAGACATTTGTGCTCTTCACATAAGTTGGTGCCATTCACAGGATCATCTTGTTTCTTCCTCTATCTGGAGAAGTAAATTTGGGGTAAATGCTTGAATTAGCAAACCAATTTGCTAATTTAAATGAGAATTTTCTTCTTGGGGCTCAGACTGATGTGCAGCAGTAGTTCAAAATGGGCCAATTCAACAGAAAAAACATACATATCCATAGATATGCATGGTTTGGTGGTGAATGTATAAGAAGCCAAAACAGAATCTGTAACTGTGATTAGTGTCTTTCTGCAAATCACTGAGGGGCAGCAATGTCCATCAACAGCAAACTCACAACTCATGTGGATTTTGTATGCATGTGGACCTCAGTATATACAGAACAGTGTAAACACTTCATACTCAAAATCAGATTATACGTTTTTCTGCATGTCATGTGAAACTGAATAACAGCTACTAAACACATTTTATGGCCTTTAATTGGCTCCATCTGCACAACTGACCTAAACAGAGATGACATGCAATAAATGATGCAAAACTGAACATTACAAAAATCCTTCAAGTCATTTGGCTGGAATCAGGAACAAATTCATCTTGGTGGGTCCGAATACTTGCCGAATAATTGTCACCTTGGGGACAAATAATTCTAATGTGGTTTAAGTTATTGTATAGTTACTCACAGTGCAACTATGCAGAAATTACACAGTGCCCTTGGTTCTAAAGTAGGCTCGAACAAGGTTGCCACAAACAACTTTATTTTTGAGTGTACTCCCTTCCTGTTATTTGAGACGGATGTTTTAACAGATTTTTGAGTGGAGGCAAATACATGTTACATTGGTCAGCTGCATCTGCAGCTTAAGAGATACAGCAGTGCCCTGGCTCACAAAGTCACTATTTTAAGCAGAGATGTTGGCTACAGTAACCACATGACGATGATCCAGCAGTAGTAAACACATACCAATCTTTCACTGCAACACTTAGTAGAATTTAAAGAGTAACCAACAGCTTCTATAAGGACAGCTGGTATCTGAAGATTTACTTCATACAATATTTAGTCTTTGCTATGTGGAGCAAACATTATGAACTGAAGCTGCTCTGTAACATCTGGTTTAACGTCACTGAGATTTAAGTCCAGACTCCAACAATGTTTGCAGAATCATACCCAAAGAAAGACGGGAACTTTGAGTTAAAATTCTTGACTATGCACTGAAATGAAATGCTCTAAGAAAGGTCTTACAGTGTCACATGGTTAAAGTATTCATTAGTGATCCATTCATTTTTAAATCCTTAGTGACATCTCCAAGAAATGTACAGGTGTTACACCAGTCCGTTATCCCTGTCCTGGTTTCTTACTCTGCAACTCAAATCCACTCAAGCCTCACAAATTAAAAGCAAAGACCCTACTAATGCAAAGCAAACATGCATGTTACTTTGATCTGTTGCAGTGAAACTAAGCACATGCCCTTCCAGGTTTGTCAGTTTGTCCGATCTAGTCAGCACAGGAGATAAAGTCAACCTCAAACGTCATTATAGGATGGTGTATTAAAAAAAAAAAAAAAAAAGTTGTCAGAGGGCTGTTTATAAAAGAAATATTAAATATCTTTCCTTAAATTCAAAAATTCAAGTGACTTTGATGTGCTTGTAAGCCAACATAGGTGTAGTGAATCCAAAACAACAACAACAACAAAAACAAACAAACAAACAAACAAAACAAACGAACAAAAAAAGGATGTTTTGGGGGACTTGTCCTCTGAATTACCTCTGTGAAAACACACTTGACAGAAATCCCCTGAGGCATAATTATTTTCCTTCCTTCTTTGTCTTGGACAAAGTTTAGTTTTGCTTTTGTCAGATGAAGTGAGGCTAAGGGGTTTAGTGTCTTTATTTCCCATGTTTTTTACTGACTAAGGTCTGTTGTGATCCAACTGTGGTATAGTTGTACTGTAGAAGGACTGCCTCTTCGTGCTGTATGTGCTGAATCAAAGTGCAACCCTGTCTCCCAAAGAGCTGGGAAGCTGTGTCAAATGTTAATAAAAACAGAATGCAATGATCTGAGAATCAGTTAAATATATTTAATTCAAATTTTGCAAAGAAAACAGCTCATTGTTATAAATATCTGTCAAGTCCTCAGGGAGGCATTAGTGCACACTGGCATGGGTTACTGCACATGTGTCGAGGCTTATTAATGCTGAATATATGTTGGAGAAGCATGCTGCCATCCATTCAGTAAAGGTCTTGCTTATTTCAGCAAGAAAATACCAAAACACCTTCTGCACATATCACAGTGCCATGGCATTGTAAACATTTGCAACATTATGAAACAAAAAAATCCATCAAAGGAAACCGCAAAGTACTGACAATACTATAGCGATCAGTTCCCAATTTAAAATAAGTGTATATTTTTCAGGGGAAAAAATTTTAAAATGTGTAACAAACTATTTAAGTATCATTTCGTTCTGTTTTTATTCACATTTTACACAGCATCCCAACGTTCTTAAAAACGGCATTGTACATGCAAAGTACATGGGTTAGGTTGTAAAAGAAGCTTTTGAAGCAAGACGCTAATACAAAACTGATCTCCTTTTTTTTTTTTTTTTAAATATCCTAAAACTGTCTGTTTCTGGTAGTTAGTAAGACTCAACATGGCTTAAAAAGGACATAAGTGCCATAGTATGCCTGACACACGTAAAAACAAAATTCTAGAAATATTATAGATATGTCTTTATGAACAGCAAAATGCCCTCATGTGCCCTTGTGTCTGAACGCTGCTGGTGCAGGATTTCCAAAGGCCACATAACTCAAAACCGTGACCAACCACATAAAGCTGTAAAAATTACAGAATCTCAAAGTCATTTCCTCAACATCTTGCATCCTCTGATACAGGAAGCCACACAATAAATGCTTAGAAAGGTTCATTTTGATATTGTTTACCACAATCCAAACACCAAGCTTTAATTCCAACACACATGTTATGTTACATTTTGTTTCTGGGACAAAAAACATTCTCAACATTCTCCAGGTCGAGTGAGGGAATCAGCACCAACAGAGACTTTGGTACAGGAGAACCAGAAAAATGGAAAACTGCATAATGTCTAAATACTAATATGTTACAGAACACATGTGGACCAGATTTTGCTCCTAAAGATAAAAGTCTTGCAAGGTTAAACAAGATTGATATTATGAGCACACAGCATATGCTTTTAACATCACAGCTGAATAAAAAGAATCCCATATGCTTAAAAATCTTGACATTATTGTTTAATTAATTAATTACACATTTTCATTTTAAACACCTGTTCTTTTTACCCACTAAATCTTTGGTTTCAATGGAAGACATCTCCGCAATGGAGCAAATCCCTACCATCTAAAATCCTGACGTGAAACATATAGTATGACTGATTCAATTCATTTCTTCAGCCTTAATAGAAAGGCATGTCAGCCAAAAAACAAACAAACAAAAAAAAGTCTTTAAAGAGAAACAGGATTTCAATTTAGATGCTAGATTAGATATCTTATGTCTGACTCTTAGATTAGAAAAAAATATAAACAATCAGTAGCAGCTACTGTGCACTGACAGCATAGATCTGATGAAATACTGGATGCCTTCAGAATAATAAAGGAATCCAATTTGCTCCAGCACACACGTCCTCTACTCAGTTTCCTACATTAGCCTAAACTGTCAATCCTTTGAAAAGAAAGCAGACTTCAAAGTCACTGGGTGGGGCACAATTTCCTCCTAAAATGTTTGGAGATTAGTTTGATCTTAGCAAATCTACCACAACGTGATTTGCAGACATGAAGCGGTTACCTTCCTGTTCAAAGCAAATATGCTATGCATTATTACAACTCGCCGTTTCAACATTTTACATCTCCAGGATCCCCATTTGAAATGTTAACATTTGTGGTGTGTGTCTGTCACAGCAGGCTTCTCTTTGAAGGTCTGAAGTGAGCAAGCACTTTTCTAATTGTCAGCTCTTGCTCCCAGTGCACATTAATCTGGGCAGTGCAGCCGAGGATTAGTTCCAAACTGAGGGGAAGTCCCTGCTTGTTGATCTCACGTGAACCACAGATACAGACACACACACACACACACACACATATGAATGTGTCTATGCATGTGCATAAAAGTACACACACAATATTGATTCCAGTCCATGAGCTAATAAGAAGCAGCTTTTCTAACCACTCACTGCTTGTGACACAATGGAGTTCCACTGTATTAAGTCTGTTAACATTTAAAAATATAACTGAGTCAAGCCAGGAACCACCACTAAGCTAAAGGCGGCAGGGTGGCCTTGTGGTTACAGCAACCACCTTGTAACTAAAAGGTCACAGGTGCAATGCCTGCAATGGCCCATATGTCCATCAACTTAAATTGAGACCAAACCTTTTATTCACAGTAACATGTACTAAATGCCAGATGAACGTCAAATGTGTAAATGATATGTGTCAGGATTTTTTACTTACAGCCTAAAAGACCATTTTGGGTGATATAATGTTTTTTTTTAACATAATTTCAAAAATGAAATGAAAAATGAAATTTTCTAACGGTGATTTCATGTCCTGATCCACTAATTATCCTGAGGCATTCTTGGTCTTTCCAGCCCCTTTAATTTAACTAATCTGTGCAGGAGGTTTCTTCTTGAGGTAATCCAAGAGATTAGGTGGTGTGAACATGCAGTTTTAAATTACTATATTTTTTTGTCCTGGGGGGAGGAACCCTTGACTGTCCTGCCAATTCTGAATCTTTTCAAGACTGGTTAAAATATAACCAGGCACCCATAATTACCACTATTTTGTATAATGTACACATCTGGTTCTGTAGTTATTTCATGCTTTGTGATAGACTGTCTATACTAAAGCAGCAATAACAGTGTGCCAAAGTCCAGGGTAGTGTACAAGAGTTCTGAGACTGTAGTCAGAATAAATCAAGGTGGATTACACCAGGTATACACTGCGCGACCAACAATAAAATCAAATCAAAGTTGGCTGGTATAACGAACGATTAAATCAAAGTTGGCTGGTATAACAAACAAAAAAAGGATGTTTTGGGGGAGTTTCTAACAATCAAAGATAACCTGAGACAAAATTCGGACAAAAGCTACAACGGCAAGGAATGCAACATGAAATTACGCTTGTATTAACAACACCAGGTAGAGTAGATGGAAGTAAAACGTGGAAATCAAAATGTTTGGGATTGAAACAAAAAAGTCTTAAAAAGAATATTTCAACAGGAGCGCTTCCAGTATTCAAATTGTTTTTTTGTTTAACGTGTTCTTTGGAAGGGACACACGTATATTTAGGCTTAAAAATCAAAGAAGCCCAAAGCACTCTCTTTTAAGTAACAAGAAAAATGCCTTTATTTTTGTTGATTAACCTATAAAACTCTGACTTGAAATCTGTTAATACCTTGATAGACTTGTGTTCCAAAACACAAGTGATTTTTTTTTTAAGGTTAAACATGACTATGCCAGAATAAAGGCATTTTCTTTGTTTTTGGTTTTTTGGTTTTTTAAAAAGCCATGACTGAGCCAAGGTGGATGTAGCATGGAGATGGAGGAGTAACAGCTGTGCGTCTTGACCGCGATTCATCTTTCACCTACCTGTATTATTTTACAGTCTACATGCATCAAACTTGTAATCCAACCCAAGTTTATTAGATAAGTGTGGCACAGTGTGGCTTCCAATGAGCTATCTTACACTGTTACCTCTTACTCTCTCTGAAGGTGCACTCCCTCATGTTTGAGATATCCATTTGCCTCATAAATCTTAATTAATCACTTTTGCATGGGGGAGAAGATGTAAACTTAGGAAAAAGGCTGAATCAAGTGCATCACAGTTAGTACAAACAAGACTGTTGGATCCTGAGCTATGATTTAGGATGCTTACACAGGTGTACTTTAACATAATAATGCACTGTGGAAGGTTGATTGAGACCAAAGTGCATAAACTTTGCTCTTTGCCCCTCTTTATACAAGACCACAATCATTTTTGTCTGTTTTGAAAGCCATAAGACGGCTTTTCACCACTACAATCATTAATATAAAAACTTGCCTTCAAATAAAATCCCAACTTCTTGAGCTTTTGCAGCTGTATAAAGAATTGTGTGCCTATGAACTGAACACACACACATACATAACTACTTTAATAGCCCAGCTCACGGCATAATGATGAGTTGTTCCATGATTACTGTTTACCCTGCTTAAAATAACTTATAAAACAGGTGCAGCATTATCAGAGTCTTATGTTTGTGGATACATTCCCAGGCAGACAAAGCCACAGGTGTAAGGCTTTGAAAGGGAAAGTGTACACAGCACAATCAGTTCTTAAGGCAGACAAATGACTGTTAGGACACAGGTTGGGCAGAGCTTAAGGAAAATGTTTGCACTTAATCAATTAGTTTTGTCCATGGGGTAAGTATTAAAAGTGTTTGTTAAAGGCAGATTCCTGCAGAGCATTAGGTTGACTATGAGAGCAATGCACAAGGCGACTAACTGTGTAGCAACACTTGAGGGACTGGTTCAAGATTTGTCAGCTTCAAATGGGAAGATTTGTGGACATGCCTTGTAATTAAGTGTAATTTCTTTTTAGACAAACTATTTGAAGAAGCAAATGACGTGACAGTGTGACCAAACTTGCTACATCTATATATTACCTATATTACCACTTTCTGTCAGAGGGACAGTGAAGGAAGGTCGGCCTCTTAATTATATCTCCATCCATCTTCCCTCAAAAAAAATGTGGTGCAATTTTATTGGTGGCTAAATGCAGCTAATAATTTATGTGGTCAAACACAAACAAATGAAAGACCTGCAAGAGATTGATTTCCAGTTTGGTAATTAAAGATCGAGCAGACAGAAATAAACACTGCAAAAGAAGGTTATGATTAGGCCTTTGAAGATCTAGATAGGCTTCAGGATAGAGGAAACTATGTTTAGAAATCCCCATACGGTATTATAAGAGATATGCCTATAGAGTACTTAAATACTATATTTCAAAGCTTAGACCTTCATAAAAATATGAGCTGTGTCTGTGTTCTTTCAGGTGCTGCCATTGTTTAAGGATGTTCAGATCATTCATCAAAATGGTACTGCAGATGCAGAGTTTTGAATCAAATGCCAAATGGTTTAAGTGTTGCCAATTAAGGCTCCTAAATGGTAACATTTCTTCTAATTTATGATAAAAACAACAGCAAATAACTGATCTGCAATTTCTGTGTCTAGGATATGGCTACAGTTTTATGTGCACACTTGGTAAGGTTAAGTAAATACAGATTATGATTTGGTTTACAGAAAATACTTGGTTGAAGGCTAGGGAACAGTCTTGGTCATGGCCTTAAGAAGAACTTCTTGATGAATGATGGGGAAAGAACCCTGGCATGGTTAAAAGAAGCCAACACGGGTAATAAAACGCAGAACAGCAGTTCTACATTTAAAAGTCACACACTTGTGGCCCATCTATCTACCTCAAGCTAATCACCAAGAGGTTTTGTGGTGCTTTAGCAATGTCACAATTCTGCCTTTGCTAGTGAGAGACAAAAGTTATATTTGAAGCTGGAGTAGGCAACAATCTGAAAGAGAACAAAAGCAGAACTTGAAAATAAAATGCTCCTTATTTACTCTGTACTTTCTGTCCTCCCACCAGACTAGCATGTGGATATCCAATGTGGTTGTGAAGTTGCTTCCATCTCTCAGTAACAGAGGCCTAGAGACCGGTGAGAGCCCTGATTGCTGGGGTAAAATGTGTATTCCCCGACCGGTTTGTGAGTGGTTGCTGGAGTCACCCGGAGTTTCCATGGAAGACGCAGACTTATTTGTAAACACTTGTAAAACGTATGATGCAAACTTCCAGGTTTTCGGTGCAGCACTGTATACCCTCTTTGTGACCAATTTCACCTAGCGACTGCTAGTAGTCACTTGCCAACCAGTTGGGGAATACACATTTTTTCCTAGAGACTGGTGGTTGCCAGGGGGTTGCCAACTGGTCTCTAGGCCTGTGTGACTGGGGCCTTAATTAGATCTCTTTTAGATAAAATGGTCTTCCTGTTTTGTTTTGTTTTTGGTAACTTTACAGTATAAGCAGTTGTTGGCAATGGCTGAATTTTATCATCAGAATTTTCTACCAATCAGGCGTTCCACTATCTGAAAGAACTAGCATCCACATCTGAATTTATGGAACAGCTATCAGGAACTCCTCTTTCAAATCTCCTGTATCAGGCTAGATTTTTTAAAGTCAGACAAACAGAATTAAGAAACATGGAAACATTGCCCAATCAGATATATATTAAAAAAAAATAAAAAATACTGCCTACCACACATTTAATATGGGCACAATTCTGTCAGGTAACCATAAACTAATTTTAGGGCATTTAAACAAGTAAGTAATTTATGTCATTCGTTCACTGTAACACAACAATTGTTTATCATACAGTTAGACATAGATGAAGGTTTCTCATGTCATTTTGCTGTTTTCTATTTGTATTTATCAGACTGCTGGCCAGTGAACCTAAAGCATTAGATTTCATTATTCCATTTAAATTTTTTTCAATGACTGAATTTTTTCTTTCAGCTAAAAAGGTGGAAAACTGACACTGTATGTAGACATTTATAGCTGAACTGCAACTCAAAGCACCAGCAATCACTGAATGACATGAAAAAAAAAGGTGCTTGCTACTTGCTTAAATTACAATTTTTAATCCGTGTTTCAATGCAGATTGCCTTTACCAAAATCTTTTTTTTAAACTTATCAAAGTGTTTTAGTTGCCTAAACTAAAACATTCATGCATCATGTTTGGAATAGTCATTTAGTTTATTTTGGAGGTTGGAGGACACTGAGGGAAAAAAAGTAATGAGATGTTCACATTTTAACCTTTTATTCACATTTTCCTCAAACAAAAAATAATCTAAATTATAACAGTCATAATAAAAATACACACATTTTAAAGGTTATAACAAGATATAAAATATTGCTAGCCTGCCCCTTTAAAATACCAGTGTTAAGTCACTGAGTGCCACAGGCTAACAAGGCAAACATACGTCCTGATGTGCGACAATATCCCAAAGCCTCAGTTTCAGCTAATCTGAAAGTATGCTGAGTGTCCTTATGTGAGGAACAATGAGGGTGTGTGGTGGTAAGAGGAGGAAATCTTACACATACCAAGCAGGCTGCGTAAAATTAACTGAAGTGTGTTTTTAAGAGTAGGAGGGACCCAAAATAAATCTTGAAAGACCTGACTATCATGCTCCTTGTCTGACTCTTATCCAAGTTTAGCCACGCACACAACTAGAGGTTAATTCTTTTGACCTGAGACAAACTCTTTCCACGTTATTAGGCATTTCTGCCGTTGACAGAAGCTTTCAAAGCCTGTTCGTTACAGACCAAACATGTCAGAGAAAGTACCAAGAATGCCAGCCATCTCAATGAGGCAGCAGTCTCCTGTTTGGTGGTCACGATGAGTGAATAGAGGCAATAACTCTTTTGACTTGGCTCTACAGAGTTACACCAACCCACCCATAGGGACAGTGTTATTGGCACAATTCCAAAAGAAGGAAATATATTCTAATTTGTTTTCCCAACTTTGTATTCATGATATTTTTAAACTATACTAATTTGACCAAATATTTATCAAATATTTACCAAAATAAACATTCAACTATTAAAACAACTGACAGGTTAACGATGGCACTAAAATGGTACATGAAAAAGGCACATTCGTCAACAGGTGTCAGTTCTGGAAGTTAATGTGTTTAAGGGCCTGGGTGTCTTTGACAAGGGCTAAATTGTGATGGAAGATTAGGTCAAAGATTCTCCAAAAAAAAAGGGGGGGGGGGGGCTGCAGGCTGTTTTCACAATGCAGTGGTTTGCAAACCAGTGCAACGGCTACAGGGTCATAGGTACCCAAGACCCATTAATGCACACAGGGAGCAAAAGTGTGCTTGCATGATCCAATCCTGGAAAACAGCTCATCTTCTTATGAGGTTTATTTTTTGTGCATGGTCCTTGACAAAATAAAAAATAAAAATGACTCAAAAAGACTAGAATATGAAGCAGTAGAAGAAGGGAGATTGGTCTGAAGAATCACACTTTCTTTTACCACGTGTGGATGGCCGCATGCGTTGCTTAAAGTTGTCTGAGTGGGAAAAAGAAGACAGTGAGATGCACAGTCGGAAGAAGAAAAAACAATAAAAGCAGTGTGATGCTCTGGGCTGTGTTCTGCTGGGAAACCTTTATGTAGATGTTACCATGTACCATGCATACCAAGTAGTGTCAAAGGTATCCCCTGATGGCAGTTACAGTTTTAGCAGGATAATGCGCTCTGCCAAACTGTAAAGACTGTTCAGCAATGGTTTAAGGAAGTTAAAAGAGGTTTTAGGAGTTGACATGGCCTCCAAATTCCCCCAATCTCAATCCAACTGAGCATATGTTGGATCCTTCCAGTGAGACCCCACCTCATAACTCAAAGGATCTGCTGCTAGCGTCCAGGTGGCTGATACCACAGGACACCTTCAGAGGAATCAGATTCCTGTGGAGATCATACCTTGAGAGCTAGGAGCTGCTTTGGCAGTGCGAGTGGGACCTATTAGACAGGTAGATTTATACCCGTCTAATAGGTTTATTGTTGTGGCTAATACTTTCTAACGTGAATTATGACTCCTACATGTATTAAGTTACCTGTGACATTCTCCACATTTGGGAGTGACCATTATAAAAGTCACAGTATTTTACGCATTCAGATGATGGTTACGCACAAAAAAAATATCTGGGTGAATCTTTTTTTTCCCCATTAATCTTAAAGAACAGATTATCAGACAGCTACATCAAAATATTATTTAAAAAAAAACAACAACAACGCTATGACAACTTTATGAAACGTGAACTTGGCTTCTTCCTTACTTCCTTACTAATTTATTATTGGAGTCATCAGCTGTCACACACTGAAAGCCTGCCTACACAGTCCAGTTTTCCCCTGCTTGAATGGGGTCCACTGGAGCAGCTGGGGTTAAGCACCTTGCTCAAGGGCACCTTGGTGCTAATTAAAACGTGCCCTTGAGCATTTGTCATTCACTACCCCAACATATTTTTTTTTCTGCCTTTTGCAGGGTTCTGATCTTAAGTGCACAACCAACCTTTAGACTACTGCTGTAGCTGTACATCTGCACCTTTTTTTGTGCAAGAACTCTTTGTTTACTTAGGGACGCTCTTATTAGTTGTGTTTACTCTGGGCGAAGGTTAAAACGTTACATGCCTGGATGAACTCACTCTTAACAGAGGCTTAAGTTCCAGTGAAAGCATTTCCGCAATATGATCAGGCTCTCAGAAGGTAAGCCAATCAGTGTTTAGAAATTCATACAGCTTGTTTATCGTCTGAATGGTAAACAACAACATGAAGGCTGTACTTGTAAACACTGAATGTACATAATACCTAACAGCTGAAGTAAGAAAAGATTCAAAAAGTTTCAGATTTACTAGATGGTGATTTCAAACCATAATCTTCAGTTCTTTGAATATCAGGTAGAAATTCAGTTTGTTTACAGTCTATAAAACAAATGATCTCCACATTAGGATTTTACTTTTATATAAAAAAAGTACAGCGTCATGCATTGTACTGTACTCTGAAAGGCTCATTTCAGCTGTTTGGAAAGTAAATACTAAAGTAAAGTAAAGTAAAATTTTATTTGTATAGCACCTTTCAAGATGAACATCACAAAGTGCTTCACAGCAAAATGCTAGAACATAAAAACAAAAGTTAACCAAAAGCAAGTTTAAAAAGATGAGTTTTTAGCTGTTTTTTTTTTTTGTTTTTTTTAAAAGAGACTACCAAGTCCACAGATCTCAGGCTCAGAGGGAGAGAATTCCAGAGTCTGGGGGCCACTGTTACAAAAGCTCCGTCTCCTTTAGCTTTCTGCCTCGTATGACGCACG
>VUQI01032336.1:7785-30454 GCA_015106735.1 Paratilapia polleni | reverse complement strand
AACCTCTGGAATGTGATCAAGAGGAAGATGGATGGTCACAAGCCATCAAACAAAGCTGAGCTGCTTGAATTCTTGCACCAGGAATGGCATAAAGTCACCCAACAGCAATGTGAAAGACTGGTGGAGAGCATGCCAAGACGCATGAAAGCTGTGATTACAAATCAGGGTTATTCCACCAAATATTGATTTCTGAACACTTCCTAAGTTAAAACATTAATAATGTGTTGTTTAAAAATGAATATGAACTTACTTTTTTTTTGCTTTATTTGAGGTCTGAAAACACTGGACCTTTTTTGGTATTTTGACCATTTTTCATTTTCTACAAATAAATGCTCTAAATGAAAATATTTGTATTTGGAATTTGGGAGTTATGTTGTCAGTAGTTTATAGAATAAAACAAAAATGTTCATTTTACTCAAACATATACCTATAAATAGCAAAATCAGAGAAACTGATCATTTTGCAGTGGTCTCTTAATTTTTTCCGGAGCTGTATATTGGTCAGCTTCAAAACATTGCCAAAAATTTCCAGGTTCCTAGTACATTTGCTGCTGGTCATGTTAGGCTCTGGAAATAGGGCATAGGGCATTTTTTTTTAAACAAATAATCCAGACATTTTTCAAGCAGAATTGGCAAACATTTTATTATTGCAGGTTCAAATGTAAACATTTTCATAAAAGAAGAAGACATTGATATGTTTTGTGGACCAGACGAGCATTTAAACTGGTTAATCGAGAAAATGTTAAGCAAGTTAAACAAAAGATTAGAAAAGTGTCTGTCTGCAGGATCAGTTCTGAGAATTTGGTGGGCAACATATTTTTTCTCCGAGGGCCATACTGACTTGTATAATGTAAGCAAAGGGCCACACACTAAATAATTAAAGTAAAATATAAAACACAGATGGTGCTGAGATATGTTGAATTTTGGTAAAACAAGCTTGGGTCCTTTCTGCGTCACTCTAACATTAAACATAAAACCACTGCAGTACAGACCTGAATCACTGAATTAAGAAAAGTTTAGGCGTAGACCCTAATAAGAACAAATGAAACGGTCACCACTCTTTGCAAGACCATCGTGGTGTCATGTCTGATGCTGAAATAGACCGCTCAGAAGATGTTTGACCATCAGCTGTGATTTGCTGGCAAATAACCTTTTCACTGATGAAGCAAATGTCCTTACAGAAGTGGGGTGCTCTTTGTTGGAATCCAGTTAAATAGCAGTCATTTGCCTTGAGATTACTTAACATAATGCTGCTTTTTATTGGGGGGTTCCTTTCCTTTTAGGACACTGGGGGCCCTTGGACCATATTTTGCCCATATGTGTCTTACACAGGGTTGCATTATCCAGTGAGTATTCTGGGCACAGGACCAGGGCTCCATGCCACTTGGGGGCTCATCCAAGGAGCACAGACTGATATATTTGGTTGAATACAGTAGTGTTATTAAAGGAGAAAAAGGACTGAGAACCTGCTGGAGAACAGAGGAGGACAATAGCAGAGACAGAGACAGGAAATGAACAGCAACAGTAGCAACACATAGTGTTATCCTTATAGAAACAATGAAAAAGCACAAGCTGCTTCAGTTTCCATTTACTATCAGATACTTGAACACTGTCGTTGTGATGCTTACTTTTAATTTTCCAGTGAGGTACAATGCTCTCATTAATGATTTAGAACTATTCTGTGTATATACACGCTTTATTAGGTACACCTCGCTAGTACTGGATTGGACCCCCTTTTGCCTTGAGAACTGCTTTAATTCTTCGTGGCACAGATTCAACAAGGTGCTGGAAACATCCCTCAGAGATTTTGGTCCATATTGACATGATAGCGTCACACAGTTGCTGCAGATTTGTCAGCTGCACATCCATGATGAGAATCTCCCATTCTACCACATCCGAAAGGTGCTCTATTGGATTGAGATCCGGTGACTGTGGAGGCCATTTGAGTACAGTGAACTTACTGTCATGTTCAAGAAACCAGTTTTAGATGATCTGAGCTTTGTGACATGGTGTGTTATCCTACTGGAAGCAGCTATCACAAGATGGGTACACTGTGGTCATAAAGGGATGGACATGACCTTAAAAATCCAGCACCATTCAAGTTTCTGTTTCAAAATGGGTAATCAATAGTTCAGAACTGATTTGGATTTGGGCTCAAGACAATGAGTATTGGTTTATCTACTTAATATTGTCTTTATTGTCCAATTTGAATCCTTTGGTCTGTAAAATGTGTACTTCTTGTTTTGTCTGACAATCTTGGAGTCTGGAGTCATCAGCTGTTGGCATCCTGTCGACGTTTTGCTCACTGCGGCAATGAAATCAGCTCAAAGTCTGAATTACCTTCAGTGAGGGTGAATGCTGCTGCACTGTACGCTTTCTGTAAGTATTGATGCCGTTTCTGCTTGAAGAATGCAGATTTTTTTTCTTTTCCACCGACTCAAATCTATTGTTTCAGCTCCAATTATATTTCATTAATGTCAGTGAACCGATGCCTTGTTTTGTTTTGTTTGTTTTCTTTGGGTTTTTTTGAAGGACTACTTATTACTGTCCCATACTGGCATTCACTTACCAGTGTTTTTACCTGCCACACCTTTGATTTCATCTAGTTTCTTAAATGTCCACATGTACTCCACTCGTAAATGTATAATTTCCGACAGCACCTGAAGGATTCTAACACTTTTTTTTTTTTTTAGAAGGGTTGTGTGTTGGAAGATCTGCTCTGCAGGGATGTGACCGACAAAGAGAGGGGAGGGAGCAAGCCCCTGTCATCTGTTATGCATTTCCCCTTTGATTCAGCAGCAGCCACTGAATCTTATTTTCCAATGTTTCTCCCTGTGAGCGCTTTGTTCTCCGTTCAGCTGTGGAATGTGTTGGAGAACACAGTTAATTGTAAAAACTGTATATCTCAGATCTTGTTTTCTCCCTCTTTACCTCTCCTATATGTAGCTCAAACTACTGCTGGGTGTCAGGATCACACAAAGCAGAGGGGTCACTTCACCACGGCAAAAGTCCCTGACAAGAGAACAAAATAAAACTGATAGCTTTAAAGTTATCTGTCTGTGTGATAAAATGAAGCTGACCAAACTATCTGCACTCTTGTACAACAAATTAAAACATACAGATGTGGATCTAACAAATATCCACCTAATTAAATTCCATTTCTGCACCAAATGCCATTTTTAGGATTTTTGCAATAGAGTGATATTTAGAGGTACCCTTGGGTGTAGCTATTACATCTTTGCCTGTAGGGCAGAAGCGTTCGATAAAATGAGGCACCACTGTACAAGTCAACCACTCCCTGTATGAGCTGCAGGCAGTCTGATTTCGGGGAAAAACACTGCAGCACTCATTCTGAATTCATGCAAATTTCAGTGGTTTACATTTAACAGGGAAGAGTTAAAAGTTTATAAAGGAAGCGAAGTTCAAACTTTGACAAATAAGAAGCAGGATGCAATGGTTGCTCCACCTGTTGGTTGTTTTGTGGCAATACAACTTAAGGCAAATTTTTGGACTATATTTTTGGCATATCTGACTCAAAAGCAACACACAATTAGATAGAAAAAACTACAACACAAGCATGTTTCTTTTTTTTGTTCTTTTTTAAACAATAACATCACATAGAAATTCTCTCTATCAGAAGTCAATTAGTAAGACGTTTTACAAACCAGTCAGTCCGAAGTACAGAAGAAAAATACATTTACAGGTTACGTTAAGACACTGTGACACAAGGTTGCTGAGTGAAAAACAGTAAGGCACCGATGCCGTCTGTGGCATAGGTAGTTTACAAAATATAAGGAAAAAAAAGAAAGAAGAAAATCACAAATTAAAGCCAGCGTTACAAACCAGAAGACTCTTCAAAACATGTCAATTAAATGAAAGCATAAGAACCAATATGTCAAAGCACAAACATATAGTTTTAAAAAGGTTATTAGTGGAACACAGCCTGTGAAAGACTAAACATTCAGAGCTGGTCAGAGGGATGTTCAGCAGGTTTCTGTCATTTGGTACGGAAGCAAAGGAAGACCGGTAGAAGTGGCTGCTTTTACTTTTTCACCCAGGGCCAGGTAGGCTTGGATAGTTTTGTTTTTTTTTCCCTTAATATATGAAATTATTATTTAAAAACTGCACTTTGTATTTACTCAGGTTTTTTTGTCTAATATTAAAATTAGTTTGATGATCTGAAACATTTAAAGTGTGACAAATATGTAAAAAACTAAGAAATCAGGAAGGGGGCAAACACTTTTTCACAATACTGGAAATTTTACTTCATATTATTTAAAAAAAATACATAAACAGAAGAGAAAACTGATGTGTCAAAGGTTTCCTGTTGCACATCTAAACTTCTTTGAAAGAATGTGACAAGAGAGAGTTCAGAATTTTTAATTTGGCATCTTGAATTTTGGCTTCTGAATCTTAACTTAAAACTTTAATTTCTGCATTTCCGTAGTGATGTTAAAGTCCTTTTACTTGTTTTTAAAGCACTTCATGGTCTCAGACGCTGACAGCGGATGAACCAGTAGGCCCCTCAGGTCCTCCGGCACGAATTTTTGTTGTCCACCTTTAGGATGTGAAGGACAAAAAAAATGTTTGGAGAGGCAGCTCTTGGATTTTTCTGCTCTGAGCGGCTTTATTTTTATTTTCATTTACTTTCTTTGTTTTAAGTAATTTTTTTTATTGTGATTTTATCATTTTGGATTTTTACTTAGCATTGCATTATTTTATTTTTATTCACTTATTGGAGCTTTTTCATTATCGTACATTTTATTCCATTTTATGATGTATTTGAGCATTTATTGTATTCTATCATAGCCTTTTTATTTGTTTTATTTCTATATTTTTAGTTTTTCTACATTTTGTGTTTGATGCACTCTTATCTCAATTATAGATCATTTTAAATTTTCATTTATTTGTTGCTTTGTCTTTTTAATTTATTTTAAAGTTGATTATTGCAGATTAATTTTATTACTTCTTGTTATGTCTTATTATTAAGCCCATCATTCATCTGTGAAGCACCTTGAATTGCACTAACATGCAGGAAAGGTACTACACAAATAAAGTTTGATTGATTAATTGAGGTAACTAATGTACATCATAAATACACACTGCCTGGCAAACACAAAAGTCACCACCTGGATTTAACTCAGCAAATAGGTAAGAGCCTTTCATTGGACATTACTGCAGTGGATAATATATTTTGGTGACAACAGGTTATTTAACCCTAACTGATGCAGTGAGTAGCTTCTCATTTCTTAAACAACCAAAGACATATCGTGTGGTCGTGGAAAAGCTGTTACTCTATTTCAGAAGGGTCAAAATACTGGCCTGCATCAAGCAAAGAAAACAACTAAAGAAACTGCTGAAACTACTAAACAGTTGGTCAGTTCCAGGTTCAGCAACTTATGTTCCCAAAAATTGAGGTCAGTCTAATGCCTGAATGTACAGAATGACCAGGTTTTTCCACCAGTGATTTTTTTCTTCCCTGACGTCACGGGCATATTCCAAGATGACAACAGCAGGATTCACTGGGCTTAAATTGTGCAAGTGGGGTTCAGGGAGCATGAGATATCATTTTCACATGTACTGGCCACCAGTCCAGACCTTAACCCCATTGAGAATCTTTGGGATGTGCTGGAGAAGACTTTATGCAGCAGTCCGACTCTCCCATCATCAATACAAGAACGGCGCAAAAAATAAAAATAAAAATAGAAATAAATGTGACATCAAAGCTAAAAGCAGTCCAACTAAATATTATATTATAAATATTTATTTTTGCCAGGCAGTGTATGTTTTTTTTCCATCTTTTGCAAACTCTAAAAACAGTAAAAGTATATTTCCTAAGTATCACAATTTGAAGGCATTTTCAATTTTTTTTTTTTTTTTTACAGATGGCAATTCAAAACAGAAATTTGCCAAGTAAATATTTCAAATCTATAAATGTACTAGTATTTAGAAGATACATTTTTCAGCCTTCTTTTGCTTCCGTATTTGGAAGGAAGAAGAATCATGAATCAAGTGCTACGGATAAGATTTCCAGTTGGTTTTCAGGTACTAATTCTTTCTAGCATAATTATATTTTCTGAGAAGAGGATTTTTTTTCCAGCAATGTTAATATTTTCCTCTGTTACTTTACTGATAATAATATTCTAATAATATTAACTATGGAGCCTGTGATCCCACTTTAATATATCCCAGCACATCCTCTGTTGATTCAACAGGGTCGCTCCCACCCCTTTTTTTCCCCCACAGGTAATCAAATGTCGCACTATACAAATTCACTCAATGGCTCCAGGGTGATCCCATAAAATAAAAACCTTTTGGGTTCAGATTCATCTCCACATTTCCAAACGAGCTTACTGCAAACAGTCTTTCACATGGTGTGTTTCACCGTTGTGCTGTAAAGGCTGTGCTTCTGTTTCATGCTGTTAGAAAGCATCAGAGCTGAGAAGTCTTGATAGATTGGCTTGAGATGAGCTCTGCCGGTCTCCATCACATCCCTTTCTGGTTTTAGAGAAGGGAACGTAAATAAGACCTGAGCTATAAGACGTGTGTCACTTTCTCCCCGTAAACACAGACTGAGTTAATAAAGAGTAGCAATCCAGAATAGTATTGCTCACGGAGTCAGTTAATATTTGATTCACTGATAACTGGTGTGACACAATTTCTTCCCCCATCGTTGATACAAAAATAGATAAGAAAACAGTTACTAATATAAAGCATATGTCAGACAATCAGAAATTGGCTTTTTTTTTTGTTCTAATTATCATTAATTAAAATAAACTGTCACACCCAATGAGAAAATGCAACAACTACCTATATCACAGCCCCCCACGCCCCCTTTACTGTACCTTCTCCAGTCAACACGCACACTTGGTAAACACAGCACAAAGCTAGCTTTCACCACAACCACAGGCACAGTAAAGAGTATATGTATTTTTTTTTTTTGTTTGTAAATGAAACGCAGAGATAAAGCGGCTGCAGCTAAAACGCCTGTAGACATTCTGCAGAGTTTTCGATGCTCGCTGCCGCAATGAAATCACCTCAAAAGTTTGAATTCCCTCCAGTGAGGCTGAGTGGTGCTGCACTTTGTGTGCTTTCTGTAAGTGTGGATGCAGGTCTGTGTGCTCTCAGGGTGTGTCTGTGTTTTGAAGTCTTTAAGAAATTTATGAACTGACTAAAACCATAAGGCAAGGGCTTCTGTGTGTACACCTGCAGCTCTCTTATAGCACCAGAGCAGGTTAAAAAAAGGTAACAGGTAGGCTTTAGTCTCACCTGTTAGCTGTCATTTAATGAGCTATTTATATTAGAAAAGGTGCCTTAAATTTCTTTGAAGAATCACATGACATTGTGTAACCTTCGAATGAAAAGTCAACCTCACAAAACCATCACTGTAACTACTACTGTTGTGTACATATAACATATCCCAGTCTGTCAATGCATCCTCAAACTGGTGTTTTCCATAAATATCTGACAATCTGAAATGCTCATTTCTTCTCAGAGATCACTAGTGAACCTCATCTCAACATCAACCTTGACACTTCTGACAGTGATGTCAGGGTGTGTCTGTCAAACACATCTAACATTATTTAGTTGTTTTTCCCCCCTCTTCTAAGCCGAGTTAAAAACTACACCTTTACCTCAGCAGTGTCGACAGAGAGGAATCCATTAAAGGATAATAATTCCCAGTCAACTGACAGTCTTGAGAAGAAGAAAGTACAAAATCTTTCAATTCTAAGGTGTTGTGTGTCAGGACATAATAAATAATCTGGTCCTTTACAGGTCTTAAATTTAGGTAAATATGACCTCAGATGAACAACAACATGTGGCATATCACACCGTGTCATTATTTAACAAAAATTAAGCCAAAATGCAGAAGCAGTGTGAGAAAAACTAAGTACGTCCCATGATTCAATAGCTTGTAGAACCATGTTTAGCAGCAGTAACTTGAAGTAATAGTTTTCTGTGTGACTTTATCAGTCTCTCATATCATTGTGGAGGAATTTTGGCCCAATCTTTTTTACAATGTTGTTTCAGTTCATTCGTTTATGCACAGCTCTCTTCCACCACAGTATTTAAATCGGGTTGAGGTCTGGACTTTGACTGGACCATTGCAGCACCTTGATTACTTTTTTTTTTTCAGCCATTCTGTTAAAGATTTACTGCTGTGCTTGGGATCATTGTCCTGTTGGATGACCCAGTTTGGGCCAAGCTTTAGCTGTCAGACAGATGGCTCACATTTGACTGTAGAATACTTTGGTATACAGAGGAGTTCGTGGTCAAATCAATGACTTCAAGGTGCCCAGGTCCTGTGGCTGCAAAACAAGCCCAAACCATCATCACCACCCCTCTACCATTGAGCTTGACAGTTGGTATGAGGTGTTTGTGCTGATATGCTCTGTTTGGTTTTCACCAAATGTGCTGCTGTGCACAGTGGCCAATCATCTCCACTTTGGTCTCACCTGTCCAAAGGACATTGTTCCAGAAGTCTTGTGGTTTGTTCAGAACAGCTGTAGTACCATTTCCTTTTTAGAGAGAAGAGGCTTTCTCCTGACAAACAAGACACAGTTGTTCAGTCGATATGAACTTTAACATTTAACATGCTAACTGAGGCCTGCATAGTCTGAGATGCAGCTCTTTTTTTTGTTTTTTTTTCTTGGCAGTTTCTCTGAGCGGTGCACGGTCTGAGCTTGGGGTGAATTTTCTGGAACGTCCACTCCTGGGAAGCTTGCCAACTGTCTCGAATGTTTTCCACTTGTGAATAATCTTCCTCATTGCTCTTCTGCTTTTATAGAGATGCTCACACTTACTGATGATCAATTAATCAAGTGCATTTGATTAGCAGCACCTGGCTGCTACTTACCTTCTTAATTCGTATGGAAACAGTAAGAGTGTACTTGGGTTTTCACACACTACTTCTGCATTTTGTTTTGTTAGATAAATAATGACAGTGTAATATGTCGTGTTGTTGTTCATCTCATGTTGTATTTACCTAATTTTAAGACCAGCTAAGGACCAGATGATTTTTTTTTCCTAAAACCTTAGAACTGAACGAGGGTATACTTTTTTTTCTCAAGACTGTATAAGCCTTATAGCCTCCCTCCACTCTGAATGAAACTGATATTGCAAAACAAACTGCACTGTGGTGAAATAAGCTTTGGTAAAGGAAAACTGAACCATAACAGTACCCATATTCACTTGATGAATCCTCCACTTATGGTTTCCCTGGATGGAGTATGCTGCATGTATGTTTTAGTCTGATTAAAGCTGCAGCAGGCAGAATGATTAAAAAAGGTGAAAATAGCCAAAATATGAAAAAAACAGCCCTCTTCCTGTAGTGCTTCCCTCTCTGTTCAAAGCATGTGATTCACATGGACTAAAAATAAGTTTTGATTCAACACAGGATTTGAACCTTACTCTCCCAGGTGAAAGCCCTCTGCTTAACCCACTGCTCTTCCATATATTACTTTTTATTTAGATTTTTTTTGCTTTTTATATGATCATTCCTAATCAGCCAACCAAATGTAAAAAGACCTGCGACTGGAAAGTTTCCTGTCATAGTCTGGATCTCCTAAATCCTGAAGACAGAGGCAAGAGGAACTGCAGGAGTTTCAGTCCTCCTCAGATCACTTTTGAATCACAATATGTTGAAAGGTTATCTTTTTTTTTTTTTTTGGTCCAAAGACAAAGACAGTCAGTGCAGTTAGCATTACTAGTAATGGTAGGTTTGTGTATCCATAACCTCTGACTTAAACATCAGACATCTGGAGAAATTCAACTAATGCGCTAATTAAATTCTACAGGGATGCTAAGGGCAATTCTTTTCTCTATAATGCTTACAGTCATACCACCCTGAATACATACAGTCTCATTTGAACCCTAAGCCTTATTGTCAGTACTATGGACTGTGTAAAAGATGGACAGGGCTATCATAACTAGCTGAAATTTGAGATGGTGATCCGTAAAGAGAAGACCTAGAAAATATTAATTAACTGTCATTTCATATCGTCAAGCTACAAAAATGATCGAAAAGTTATAAGGTCAGCTGACAAAACCTTCCTTAGAAACTCTGATGAAAGGGCTAAAGGAGAATGACATTTTACAGTCAGTTAGGAGCTATTTTCTTGGTCTATTTTTTGTGAATTCATGACAAAAAGATTAATCTGGTCAGATTAAGAACAGTCCTGACATCTATTGTTGGGGCTTGAGGTGTGGGTACACATGACTACCAGACAGTAATTTACTCCGTGAACTTAAAACCTTCTTCTTGGAGCAGGCCCCGGGTAAACCAGTTCAGCACACAAAAAGGTGCCATCTACAGAAATTAAAAGGTAATTATAGGGCAATACATGGAAAATTGCATTACTAGTCATAAAAGTAACTCATGGCAGTGGGTGTTTATTTCCAACAGAGCCATGAAAAAGCTTATGCCACGCTGAGCTGAGAAACTGAGTGCAGACGCATGTGGTTATGTTCCCGTCTCTTCATCACCACTGACGCTGGTTCACTGGACGACATCACACTCTCGCTTCCCAGCTGAACATTTCCATTTCCTGCCCACCTGGGATGACGACTACGCTGTGTAGCTATGCCCGTGCGCTTTCTCAACATGCTGTTAGGACTCCAGCAAACTGTGCCAACGGCAAACCTGCTGTCCTTTAGACTCTTTCATCTGAGTCCAGTGGGTGAGCTCCTCCTCTCCAGAGCTGTTAAGGCCCAGCGAAATCCAACCAATCATCTCCTTGCGCTTCATGCTGCGCTTGTTGTAGACGGAGAGGATGAGTGTGACGTCCGATAGCTGGAAAAGAGCTACCTGGAAGACAAACGTCTCTTTGTAGGTTGGGTTGGGCTGACCTCGACAGATGGAGGTCTTACACTTTGACATCTCGTGGCCCATGGAGTTAAGTAAGGTCAGCTTAACGTATGTATCTAGACAGGAAGCAGGTGGAAGAGAAAGTTACAAGGGAAATGATGGATGATTTTTTTTTTTTTTTTTTTAAATGGTGAGATGCTAAAATATCTTTCTAGTAGTAAAAAAAAAAAAAAATCAGGTACCAGACTTAAGTAATAGACCCTTTGTGCAAAATCCTTATGTTGCTTCACCTCTCCTCTTTGTAATCAGGCATTACGACCTGCTGCAGCTGTTTCCTCTGCAGCAAAGAATGACACATTTTCCCCACAAAGCAATCCCTTTTGTAATAATGTCACAGCAGTTGATGTATAAGAACATGACCACATAGGATGCGGTTTTTCTCCTGATCAAACACAAAGCACAGCTGTGAGTGCAGGGAGCGTTACTTCAGTCTTGTTGCTATGCAACTACTGTACGTCTAATCTTAAAACGGGGGACAATGTTGAAGATGAAAACTGACTGAAGAAAGTTAGTCATAGGTTTGCTTGTGCTTGAAAGGATTAGGAGCTTCTTCTGAAACAAACCACGTAGCCAAAATTAATTAATTCTTCACAAATTACCATGAAGAGCTTGCTATTATTGTCCCTGACTTTGACATAATGATTTGCGCAAAAACTTTAAGAACCCAAGGCAGTGTCCCAAAACGTGCTCTGTCTAAAATGTGAGTCACATACTTTGGAGGATATACAGGTCTGTTGAAACAAAATGAGAATCTGGGTTACAGTAAGTGTCCAGTGCCAGAGACATACATGTGAAATACATGGAACTCAAAAAATCCTGAATAAAATCTATGGAAGAATTACGTAACAGAAAAGATGGCCGCTATCCAACCCCTGCCCACAAAGAATCAATCAACACCAGAAGCAGGAAAAATAAGCAGGTTAAGTTGTTGCACTGATGCATTTCAACTGTGGGGTGACAGTCAGTTCTAGTCGTGTGTCTAGTCTAGTGTTTTTTCTTTGTGGGCGGAACGGTGGCATGGCGGTTAGCACCGTTGCCTCACAGCAAGAAAGTCCTGGGTTTGAACCTACCATCTGGCCGGGGACTTCTTGTGTGGAGTTTGTGTGTTCTCCCCGTGTCTGTGTGGGTTCTCTCTGGGTACTCTGGCTTCCTCCCACAGTCCAAAGATATGCACGGGGTTAGGTTAATTGGTGATTCTAAAATTGTCCAAGAGTGTGAATGGTTTTCTGTGTTGGCCCTGTGACAGACTGGAAATCCGTCCAGGCTGTACCCTGCCTCTTGCCCCATGTAGCTGGGATAGGCTCCAAATGTTTAAACAGACATTTTACTATTTCATGAAAAATATTAGCTCATTTAGAATTTTATGTCAGCAAAATGTCTCAAAAAAGCTGGGACAGGGTCAACAAAAAAGGTATATGCAGGTTTAAAAGCAACATATGCACCCATCTAGATGAGGTGCATTTCAGGGAAGGCCTTGTATATTTCAGCAAGACAATGCTAAACCACATACTACATCTATTACAGCAGATCAGACAAGAATGAGACAACGTTCCTCTCCCAAAAGTCCAGCAGCTGGTCTCCTCACTTCCCAGATGTTTACAGACTGTGGTTAAAAGAAGAGGGGATGCTACACAATGGTAAACATGGCCTCGTCCCAACTTTTTTGAGAATGAAAATAAGTTAACATTTTCCTTAAAATGGTACATTTTCTCAGTTTAAACACTTGATGCATTTTTTATGTTCTATTGTGAATAAAATATGGGTTTATGAAATTTTCAAATTAGTGCATTCCGTTTTTAATTTACATTTTACACAAGGTCCCAACTTTTTTGGAACTGGGGTTGTAAATAGACAGTTTTTTTGCCTTCACACTCAACTCATTCTTCACCAGAGTGGTACACCTTCTGGATTGTTGCATCAGTCCTGTCAATCTTCCACTCCACTCCCCCCAACCTGTTATCAAGACCCCGACATACTTGAATTCCTCCAAGTGGGGCAGCAATTCATCCTCAACCTGGAGTGGGCAATCTACCCTTTCCTGGCTGAGAACTGTGGCCTCAAATTTGGAGTTGCCAGTTCTCATCCCTGCTTCTGCAAACTGCCCAAGCATGAGCTGGTGGCTGGCTTAAGGAAGCAAGCACAAGCAAATCATCTGCCAGAAACCCTACTGCCCTCTGATGTCTGATTTGTTCTACTACTCCAAGAGTGCTGAAGTTATGCAGTGTGTATTTAGGGCTTTTAATGTGAAAGAAAAGCACAGAAAGAAGCCTGGTTTGCAAATGTGAAAAACTATTTGTGTCCAGTGCTGATCAAGGAGTTTGAAATATCACGCTGTTTGCTAAGGTGCTCTGGTGGGATGAGCTACAGAAGCTGATCATGTCGGTGCTCTGGCCTGCACGGTTAATGAAGCTTAATGAAGCTCAGGAAAGTAAATCACTTTTATTACAGTTATTCTATACTTGATTTTTTTATGTTCTGGTGACCACTGAAGAAAAATTTATTTATTCAGATAGGAGATTAATCTTTTTTAATCTGAAATAACTGCACAGTGTCTAAGATGAGTGGCAAGACTTGCTTCTAGTAGGACTGCTGATGCATAATCCTACTATGTTATTATATGAACCTTTCAGATGAGATATGAAAAAATATATTTAGATCAAGACTCTTGTAATCAAAGAAAGAACATTATATCTGGTCTGGAATAAAGCGTTTAAGAATTTAGATCTATTAGTGATACTAATACTAGTTTGTGACATTTTCCACCTTTTATTACCCTGCTGATCATATTCCAAAAGACAAAATCCTGATAAATCTCATTCATTTAACCCATAAGAGCAAAAAGCAAAAAGGAGAAACACTGCCATTATCAAGAGATTTCAGCATTCACGCTTTCCTTATTCACTCCTCATTTCAATGCAGAAATCATGACACAAACTGAAGCCATAAATCCAGCTGAAAGTAAACGAGGCAAGACTGGCAATCACAATGGATCTTTGAGAGTGTTTCGCCCCTCGTCTACAACCATACTCTGTAATAATGCTGTGTATTATGTTCCAGTCTAAGAGGGGGTATAAGGAATGAATTGCTGAGGCTTTCATGCTGTCGAGTGCCAGCTGCCTTCCAACGCCTAGCTCACCGCCTTGAATCACACATTCAGTTGCTCTCTTTGACATAAAAGCAGAGTGAAAAAAATAGCCTTGATTTCTTTTTTGACTGCTGCTGAATGGGCTCTGTAGAGCTGTGGATGTCTTAAGTGGTCAGTAGCGGTGATGCATGGCTCTTTGGCATTGTTGCTGAATGAGAGGGGCTGCGGCTGATGATTAACTTGACTCGTCGGCTCGGTACTGTTTTGAAATGGCAGAAAAGGAGCTTTGAAATTGCTCTGCATCTTTCACCGTGCTCTTTGCACTTTGTAAGGACGCACAAAGTCAATCAAGGCCTTCATGAGGATTTTGCACAAAGGTTTTTTTCAGTGTTGCCAGATGTGACTATTTTCCAAGTACAATTTGAAGACTATAAAGTATGTGGATATGCTATTCAGGAATGTACAAACAATATCAAAATCTGACAGCTAGTCATTAGTAAGAGGCATTCATGAATACATGGAACATGGCAGTTAATGGGAGGACAGTACAGTGTGCCTTTTAGATGAATATTTGTGCAACTCTATTACATTACATCTATTCCTGTCTCTGTTTCATGTGCTGGAAGCAAAGCCGAAAAATGAAAAATTATGCCAGAGTGTGTCCAAAGTGTACTGTTTGAATTAGGCCAGCAGTCAATGACAACATTTCCTTCTTGCTGGCTATCAGACACCAAGAAAACTAGACTGACTTAGCATGAAAACATGAAGGACTTCCAGGCAACACAAGAAAAGGATAAAGGAGGCCAGGTGGGGGTATCTGGGCTGCATGCATGACATGACATACACATTCAGAAATGCAGGATAAAGACTTACAACAGGTAAGCATCTTCATGGATGAGAGTTAAAATTTAACAATAGTTACTACTTGCACCCATTTTATTCAGTGTAAAATGTTGCTTTCTTGCTTGGAATTACATGAGAAGATGCTACAGTTAGGAGACTATTAATTAAGCATAAGGCAAAACAAGTGAGAACTACCAGCACCCCTAAAGCTCAGCAGAAGTGTCAAAATGTCTGAACTAGGCACAGTCATTTTCTGCTGTTATACAGTATCATGTCTTAACTGTTTTGAAAGGAGCCTCTAGTTTGGATTTTGTTATGTTTGGCTTTGACCTCAAGTCAAGGTGACAATATACACTCACCAGCCACTATATTAGGTACACTTGCTAACACTGGGTTGGATCCCCTTTTTCCTTCAGAGCTGCTTTAATTCTTTGTAGCACAGATTCAACAAGGTGCTGCAAACATTCCTCAGAGATTTTAGTCCATACTGACATGACAGCATCACACAGTTGCTGCAGATTTGTCAGCTGCACATCCATGATGAGAATCTCCTGTTCCACCACATCCCAAAGGTGCTCTATTGAATCTTCTGCTGCTGTAACCCATCTACTTCAAGGTTCGACATGTTGTGCATTCAGAGATGCTCTTCTGTCCATCTTGGTTCAATTCAAAGCAGTCTAGCCATTCTCCTCTGACCTCTGATATCAACAAGACATTTTCAGCCAGAGAACTGCTGCTCACTGAATATTTTTCTCTTTTTTTCTCTGTAAAGCCTAGAGATGGTTGTGTGGGAAAATCCCAGTAGATCAGCAATTCCTAAAATAGTCAGACCAGCACGTTTGGCACCAACAATCAAAGTCCCTTAATCCACCTTTCTTCCCCATTCTGATGCTCGCTTTGAACTTCAGAAGGTCATCTTGATGATGTCTACATGCTTAAATGCACTGAGTTGCTGCAATGTGATTGGTTGATTAGATATTTGTGTTAATGAGCAGTTGAACAGGTGTTCCTAATAAAGTAGCCGGTGAGTATAAGTATTGGTAGTTATTAACAAGTGCCACAGTTAATTATTATTTATTTTCCTAATCACTGCTTAGCCAAGAACAGCAGACACTAAAATCAAGCTAACTCTGACTTCATATGTAGCAAACAATTACAAGGATGGTGTAGATCTTGTCATTTAATTTTTGGCAAAAAAACAAATAAGCATACTTCTCAGAAGGAATTTTTATGCATCAAAAAATGAAAATATACAGTAATAAAAATAAAGAAATCAGGATAAGAACTGTAAGTGGCTGACACTTTTAGCTGTTGTAGCTGTTCTTTTAAATGTTTACTCCTAATTCATGTGCAGAAACCATTTAAATTAATAATAACACTACATACATCTAACTGCATCCATGAAGATGTATAAAAAAAGAATCAGAAATGAACACCGATAGCACGTCACAGGCAGGAACAGAGACTCACCTCTGATAATATAAACCTGTCCACCTATCAAGTGTTTTAGACAACAGAACAGTCCATCTGACAACAAGGGTTGGACAGCAGTAAGAAAAACAACGGACCAAGATGTCAAAAAGGTAGTAGGGTGAGAGTTTCAGGTGCAGACATAACAGAAGATGCAAGGAAAGAGAAACAGGGTCAGAAGGCCAACAACAACTTTTGCACAAAGTTCAACAAGAGACAGATTTTGTTTGAACTTGTTGCTCGGATCCCTGGAAGCTGACTGAGGAGGCTGACCAGGAAATGAGGGGAACCAGGGATCAAACCAGAGGAAAACTGAAAAGCAGGTAGTGTGGCTGAGATAGAGCAGACTATCTCTGATTTGGAGAAGTTACATGCTGTGCATAGTCTCTCTCTGGTTGAGTTGTAGTTGAACAAAAGCAAGCACACAGTATATAAAATATATATTTAAATAACTTTGACCACAGATTTTTACAAGAATTACTTAAGAATAAAAATTCTTAACTGCTGCTTAAAACACAAACGCTTATGCACAGGCTCAACTTGTCCTTTTCCATTCCTGCATTTGAAACATTGAAACCGTTTTCCTGCTCTTTCCACAATTACACAACAAAACATTTTAGGGTACTTACTGGGTGGCTTGTTAGCAGCCAGGTTTTTGAAGTGGATGCCTTTGATTACTTCCACAGAGAGACGTCCGGTTGTGGCATTGTACACCAGGCCCACGAGGATCTCTGGTGTGGAAGCCTGACTGACCGATTGGAATGATGAGGCGCTTTCACTGCATGTCATATCTGAGAGGCTGACCTGGGATTCACCACCCTGAAAGTGTTGGCAGACATTCAGAAAATTCTCGTTATCAGTTTTTATCACCCCTTCAGCTGTTTGCGTTTGAATTTCTAAAACCCAAAGACACAAATGAATTACAATTCGGATGGAACTGCAGTTACACCTGCAAAGTTACTATTCACCACATGCCCCCTTATGGCTCTGTCACACTGGAGTAAAAATATGACGTTGCTTGGTACTTGCGGCAACCAACAGGTCACCAGAAGTTGAGCATGCAACACCCTCAGCCTCTTGGTATGTATTTTTGACCACAAGGTGACTGCACAGGTCGCCTGGTGGGAGGCAACCGGTCTCCAAACAATTGTGGTCGGACTCAGACTGACTGCAGTCACTCTCAGACCGATTTTAGGTCTGCAAACAATTGCAGTTTAATTTATAAACTCAGACAGACTGCCAACACATTGCAATCAATCTGAGTAATGTGCGCTGATGAGTGCAACTTGTCTGCGATGCATTGCGACTCAACTGGTTGCCAACTGGCTGTATTCTAATTATATTCCCATATAAAGCGTCTATGTCACTTTGCAATTAAATCACAACTACGTCACTGACTGCAAGTGGCCGCAGATTGAACAAGAACATGACTGCAAGTTCATCGTGTTTTGGTCGTGCTGCAGTCTCTAACCACTGCTTTCCCTGCTGTGCCTGTAGCATAAGTTGGTTAAAAACACACCATGTCTCAATTTGAATAATACATTTAATACACTATGTACACAGCGTATTTACTAGCATAATGCATGTGTTTTGGCAAGTAGTGTAGTCTCAAATTGATTACAGTAAGTAGTGTACTTATCAGATATAATGACAGTGATGCTAGCTACCACCATAGCTTATATTTAAAATATGATCATAACCACCGTGAGATCAATCATTGGTTACTGAAGTCCGGTTAGGACACATTCATTGGCTAACGAATTAACCAGGATAATCCTCCCGTCTAACTCTAACAATGACTAAAATTTACAAAATAAATTTTGAGTTTGAGTCAATATGACATGAAACTGTTGACTGAGCCCATAAAGTCATCAGGAAAATATTTACTGAAGTCAGAGAGTGAGGGAACCGAACTGAACAAGGCCAGAAGCTAACATTAGCGCCTGACCCCAGCCTTGGAGGGCAACCTCAAGGAAAGTACTCTAGACACAGAGGAGATTTTAACATGACACCTACTCCCAAACAGTGAATAGATAGCTAACCTGTTAAAAAAAAAAGGAGCCTGTATTAAGCTGGGCAAGCTACCATTTGCAGGTTAGGTTAGAGCTGATGCACAATTCTTTATACTTCTGCACTTGTGTTATTTTTGGAAAGGCTAGAAATAAAGAATACTGCATATTTTAACTCTTTTCCCTCAGTGCATTTTTAGAAGGTTGCTATAAAGGCATGTTCAGTGAAGAAACCACTGAATATTGTTATATTGGTTTAATTTAACGCCTGGATACCTGCAATAATAAAGTATCTCCCTGCCAATTTGTTTCCATTTTGTCACAACACTAAAAAGTATTGTGACTAAAAGGCAAGTAAACTAATATCTGACAAATTCCACACAGAATATGTTTGTGGGCCCTTGTGGTTTAAGATTTGCCTTAACAAGCTACCTTTTTAAGGCTGTTTTTCTTCTTTGGAGCCTTTGAAATACATTTAAAATGCAGTAGCATTTTAAATGTCAGCAAAAGGAAAACATAAGTAAACTGATTGTTGTTTATTCCCTGACATGAAATGGTAGCAGTGTCACACTACCATCTATCCCTGAGAAGCATTAAAACCAACAAGCAAACAAAATAGGCAGCTCAGTAAGAATGATCTTCAAATTGTGATCTCACTCTGAAAATGTTATTCAGTTAGATGAAAGATCAGTCAACAAAGAGGAGTAATTAGTGGGGTGATGAGTGGGAGCTTGAAAGCCAACACCTGCTTTAATCCTCCTTACCGGGAGTGCACAGCATGGGTCTAATATGACTGGCACAGACATTTTGCCCTGAAGGTTGAGCTTGGTGAGGTAGAACACCTTTTCCCCGAGCACCTTCTCCTTCTTCATCCGTCGCATGATGTAAAGGCGGAATCTGATGGCGTAGTTGCTGATCATCTCCGACTCCACGTGGCTGAAGCGGAAGGTCTCCGTAAAGATGGGGCACGGGCCTCTCTGGATCCCTGTCTTTGCCCTCTGTTTCTTGGTGGGCAGAAGCACCAGGTGGACCTGCCAGGAGATGTTACCAGTGCGTTTGTGGCTGGGAAGGTCAGTTACTGCCATGATGGTCACAGACAGCTGCTGCTCCTCTGAATCGTAGTCAAACACAACGTCAAGGGTCCCATATTTTGCGACAGGATCTGGCTCATAACCTTTCAGGAGCCGAGCAGCTGATCCACGGGCTGACATATCCTAGAGAAACCAACGAGATGTTCAATGTGCAAAATAAAACCTCATTGTACACTTTTAGTCTGACAATGTATGACTGGTATTTACCTCTGGGCTAAGGACAGCTGTACTGTCACTGGGCACATCCTCCTCATAGCCCTTGTTGAGGTAACTCTCAGTCTCGGGGCCGTCACTGCCCTCACTGGGACACTTGCCAAAGGAGAGGTGGGGGCTGCCGCTGGTGTGGGACAGATCACACTTGGCATCACCCAGGTCTGACAGAGTGCAGGACATCCTCGGAGAGCCATTTTCATCCTGATAAGGCGGTGGCTGAAGCTCATCCAGTGGCGGCGTTCGTCTCATCCGCTGGATACAGTTGGCTGGTTGGGAGGATATAACCACAATGATATCCAGATGGATCACAACACATCATATAATATGAACAATTAAAGGAAGTCATTTGGTTGAACACATTTACACCTTTGTCACTGCTTCACTATAGCAGCAGGTGGTGATATTCTATATTCTCATCGTCAACAAACACAGTAGCATGAAAGCATCAAAAAGATCTTAGCACCTTCCAACTTACCCAGCTTGTCAGTGGCTTTCAGCCTTATCCAATTTGAAGCACTACATTCACATAAATGGGTAAACAGATATATATTCTCTATTTTTTTTTTTTTAACAAAAAAGCAACAGCTGGAGGTTGAATGGTTTTCAAACTGGAGAAAATGGCACATGTGTTAAGGACTATTTTCAGCCACTGATTTGGTGAACATGTGAGCATTACAGCACACTAAATAAATGGAGCTCTGTGGCTTTGGAAACACAGGCAGTAATTATTTTTGTAGGTTTTGATCTTTTCATGGAGTTTTTTAAAAAAAAAGAAAACTATTAACATGCTTATTCTTTAAGTACCTTCAAGGATTCTTCTAAAGCAGCTGTTACTATAGGTTAGGTTTTTCAAATGTTTTGGTATCTAGCCCATTTCATACAGATGGTAACTGAACACCCACTGTAACCTATATAAAAAAGATTCAGACTTTAAAGATATGGCTACTATCTTGCTGACTAGCGAACATAAATTCAGTCCAACTGTGCTTAAATTTGCTGCTGTATTTGGGATTTTTGGGCGTAACAACCGAACGCTGTCCTACCCTGGAAAACAGTACAGTTGTAGGGAAGCTTATTTATTCACAGAGAGAACAAAGAGAAACTGCTCACGTGCTCACTGAATCGGGTTGTGAGTTGCAAGGTTGCAGTGTGCATATGTAGATTGTGTTTTACAAATATTATAAATATGTGAGTGTCAGCAATTACCATGAAAAAAATTAACAGAAATTAACAGAAGAGCAAGTCAGGTGCCATTGCCTATAAAGTGACAAAATAAAATTTACTGTGGAGTTCTAGAAAATTTTAATTAAAAGCAAAAGTAAATAAATATATTTTATTTGTATTTATTCAGGTTTTTGTTATGTGAAGCCTTGTTCCCAAAAAACAGTATTCCTATTTTAATCACTTGACCCATATATTAATCTATTATTTCATTCAGCACAAACTGTGTTGCCCAAATTTGAATCCAACAATTCAATAACAATACAGCATAATAAGTGACTAGCTGAAAAGAGAACGCATATCTATACTAAAATGAAGTTTATGTGTAAGTTCAATAAGGAAGATCTGTAATCACTCATCTGGCTGCTTCCTGGGTATTGGCCTGCTAGTCTGTTGTTCACATCACTTCCACTTTCCCACGCTGTCAAACTCAATACTAACATCATTACTCTAGTCCAATCATTCTCTTGCCCACATTCAGCGAGCCAATCAGCCTCTAACCCGCGTGCTTTAAATCTCAGTGCTCTTCTGTCATTCTGCCTTTCAGACTCCTCCCCATCTCATCCTGGTTATTCAGAGCCCATCCAAGCCTTCATCTCCATCTTCACCACCACCAGCATCTAGACTCTGAGGGGGTCCTGTCCTAAATCCTATCACTCCCAGGATTCCGTTCTGCTATGATGGGTCATCAGAGTCTAATCGCCAAATAGATTAATTAATTTCTGTATCACAATAAATCACGTTCAGTTCTTCCAAATGATCTCTCCTTATTGAAATGAATTTACAAAAATCACTTGAGAAATAGGTGTACTTATACAGCAAACAACATATACAGTCCTGTGAAAAACTAAGTACACTCTTACTGCTTCCATAGGAATTCAGAGAGTAAGTAACAGCCAGGTGCTGCTAATCAAATGCACTTGATTAACTGATCATCAAGTGCATTTGAGCCTCTCTCTCTAAAAAAAACACGGCAGCACGGCTTAGGTTTGTGAAGCTGCATCTAAGCAAACCGCAAGACTCCTGGAAGATATCCTTTGGACAGACAAGACCAAAGTGGAGATGCTTGGACATAATGCACAGCAGCATGTTTGGAAAATCCAAGCACAGCATATCAGCACAAGCACCTCATAACAACTGCCATGCACATTGGTGGAGGGCTGATGATTTGGGCTTGTTTTACCGCCACAGGACCTGGGTGCCTCTCAGTCATCGACTCGACCATGAACTCCTATACCAAAGTATTCCAGAGTCAAACGTGAGGTCATCTGTCCAACAGCTAAAACTTGAGCCACACTGGGTCATGCAACAGGTCAATGATCCCAAGCACAGCAGCAAATCTACAACAAAATGGCTGAAAAAGAAGGTTGCAATGGCCCAGTCAAAGCAACTGCAATTTTTCCAGACTTATTTTTCAGTCTCACAAACAGATCTTATGCTGGCATCCTCATGAGTATAATACACTCTGTGAGAGGACTCTTTTGAATGCACAGCCTAAATAAAACATCAGATACACACCATTAAAAGGACTGAACTGAATACTTCTTAATCTGCCACACATTTTATGCCTCTCACCTTTCTAAATGATTCAGTTGCCTGGAAGGCAAAGAGCTAGGCTATGCTGAACATTTCTGTGGCACTTACAAAGAACCTTGAATAGTGTTGTCAGCTGCATTCTCAAACCTGACTCCTTTGTCCAATCTCGATTCACAAAAACTGAGCAGCCGATGCTAATACTCCCAGAGGGACACTAGCAAGGAATGAATGCTTTAAACCCAGTCTCTTGCAAAAAAAAAAAAAAAAAAAAAAAGAAAAAAAAAAAAAAAAAAAAAAAAGAAAAAAACTTAAAAAAAAAAAATTTTTTTTCCCCC
>VUQI01032335.1:0-15359 GCA_015106735.1 Paratilapia polleni | reverse complement strand
CTGACGCTCACTGTATCCCTCTGCCAGTAAAGCCAGAATTGAACCCTTCTTTTCCACACACAAAACTTTTCTTTTCATTTCTTTTGGCATGGTCAATAGTTATTTTTTTTTATTCCAGTTACTTTTGATGTACTACTAGCACTGTTTTTGCCATCCAGTTGGTCCTATTGCAAGAGGATAGTGATGACCACAGCAATGGTTTTTATACTTTTCCTCATTAAATAAGATTTGGTTCAGGTGATCACCTCATCAGTACCTTATTAGGTAGAAACAGGTGTGGTTGTGTTGGAATTCAAGAGACACTGGAATGGAATGACTGTCATATATGTAGAGATGCTGATTTCTGAAAAATCTGCAGTGGCCTTTTTTCCAGAGCTGTATGTATCTCATTTTGACAGTTACCATTTTCAGATGTCAGTCTAAATATTTTGAGTGTTTCTGCAAAAAATATTTGGAAATATTACATTTAAGATTTTTTCTTAGATTTAGTTTGAAACAAGCATGGAAATAACTAGGGATGAAATGACTTCATTGCAATTTATTGATGATACATTGGTATTGGTATTTGGTGTTTAAATGACACTAGCGTACTTTAACACACAATTCAGTCAAACATACCTTAAATTTTTTACTTTGTTTTTAGTATTAATGAAAATTGGTTTAATAGGAAGTAACTAAAAAGTATAAATATTTTATTTATGATTTTATTTATGATAAATTAATGATAACGGAGAAACACATAATTCATAGTTGACTCCACTCAGTCATTTTAGTTGCTAAAATAGCTTGGCCACTTGAGGGTTCATACTAGATTTAATATGAAAGAAAATATTTTCGCAAATGATGTGCAAAAAAAAATAATAATAAATAAATAATACATATATAATTCCTTTGTGAAATTTTTTTGATTGTGATTATTATAGTACATAAAATGGTTGGGGAAAAAACAAAACAAAACAAAAAAAACTCAGAGCCTAACAGGAATATTATGAATTTATCAGGTACTTTGCCTTAAAGGAGAAGACAGATGAAGCAACTATTTGATGGGCTTTTCCCAAAGCAGTGATAAAAGTCTAATGTTTCCTTTTATTATATAAGAAAGAAAGAGGGGGGTGTAACACTGACCGCTGATGACCTGTCCAAACAGCTCCTCTGGTGTGTCTCCAAAAAAAGGCACACAGCCCACAAGAAACTCGTACAGGATGATGCCCATAGCCCACCAGTCCACCGGTTTTCCATAGCCTTGTCTCAGGATCACCTCTGGAGCAATATACTCTGGGGTGCCGCATACCTATACAGAAGGGGGGGGGGACGACATCCTAACTATGATGAGCTTTGTGAGAAAATGTACTGCACGTTTCTAGAGTTCGATAACATTTACCTGCTTATCAGAGAACTCCCTGGCATCTTTCTCTATGTGTCCCTCATACAGGTTAGTGGTCATGTTCATAAGCCCGACTTTGGAAAGACCAAAATCTGTCAGCTTAATGTGCCCCATTGAGGTCACCAGCAGACTAAGAGGAAGAGAGAGTTGGAAAAAGATTAAATACATTAAAATGGTAAATACAGCATTTTTTTTTTATGAGATTGTAATGTTTTTTATTAAGGAAAAAACCTTCAAGCCTGACACTGCAGTGACCTTGTTTTTTGGGGTTTTTTTTTCCAAAATAAATCTGCTGTTTCCAAGCCAGTATATCAATAAATATAAATTATAAAAAGTTATTCTGAGGGCAGGTAAAGCACATTTGAAATTGTTTTGCTTAAGTTATTAAGTTCAAAGTTACTGAATGAATGCACTGAAAAATTTGAAAGGTGGTTGAGGTCGAGAAGAAAAGTGAAGACATTTTCTAAAGTTTTTTCTCAAGCAATAATTATTTTATTATTATTTTTATGAAGTGCAGTTATTTAACTGCATTTTTTAAAGTAAACAAGGCATACATTTTATGCATCTGACAAGTCCACTGCAATATTTACTGACTTTCTGCTCTGTTCTCCACCTGCTCTGTTCTTAACAGTGAGCCAATGTCCATAGAGGCCCATGTTAAAAAGCCTGACCTGATAGTAGAAACAAACATGTTTACAGCCTGGAACAAAAAAAAAAAAAAAAGTTTTCATTTCTATAGCTGATTTCCTCCTTAATGATAATTGTCAAATTTTACTAAGACTTAAAGCTTGCATTATTAGGGGTGTGGCCAATTTGACTGACAGGTAGATGCAATCAGCAGTATAAAAGGTGGGTGTAGCTACCATGACGTCCCCCCCTCGGTGAGTGAACTCCTGTTATGGAGCCTCGAACTGAGACTTTTCATCATTGCCATTCTGAGACCAGATGTGACAAGCAAGGGTCAGTTCTGACTGTGCAACTGCACGCTCAGTGACTTGTAATTGACAAGTCATTAGCCACTGAGTAAATCCTGGATATTAATCCTTTCCAACTTGTAGAATCACCATAATTTACAAAAACTAGGACTTAGTGTCCAATTCAATATGACCTGAAACTAGTAACTGAGCCCCTAAACTCATCAGGAAAGTGTTTACTGTGGTCACAGAGCGAGGGACCCAAGCGCTGTTTTCCTCTCAACTTCTACAAAACCCAAAGCAGCCACAGGGGTTGTCCCCTGGTGGCCATTAAAAAATAATGCAAGTGTAAGGCACTTCTGTATAGGCTTCACTTTTTCAGACATGGAAACAACGTTCATCTTTTACACTGCCTACAGAAGATGCTGACACAGGCAGCTGTAGCAGCTAGCTGTCTGCTACTGTAGGCTTTCCCTCTGCTAATGTGAGTCATTCACCTGGACCTCTTGAGCATGTTTTGTGCTGTTGATGCCTTTTTGAGCATTTTAATGGAGTTAGGTGGCAACATCCATCTTTTATATACAGTATATGTGCTTCACCAATTTTTGATTTTCTTTAGTGGCTTTAAATGTTTGTTATATTTACTAGCTTGTAGCCAACACTGTCAGTCTGTTGTTTGGTACTGAGCAGGTACTATACTATTTCATGACAAAGATGGCTGCTGTGCCTGACAGGAAAACAATAAAAGTGAACAAACCAAAGCAAGAAAGTGAAATCTAATTCTCTGTGTGCCACTGTTTATGTAAAAATATTGATTACAGCTCACTTGTCAGGTTTGAGATCCCTGTGGACAATGCCATAGTTGTGTAGATACTCCAGAGCCAGTACTGTCTCTGCAAAGTACATCCTGGCCATGTCCACAGGTAGGGGACCCATATTTTTCAGAAGGGTGGCACAGTCTCCTCCTGTAAAGAACACCACACAGAAGAGATTATTCACTGGTTTCAGCTGCAGCACTATGCACTTAAAAAAAAAAAAAAAAAAAGTACTGACCTTCAACATACTCCATGACCATGCACAGGTGTCTCCGTGTCTCAAAGGAGCAATACATGGACACAACAAAAGGGTTTTCAGCAAAGGTGAGGATGTCTCTCTCAACAAAGGCCTGCTGTATCTGATTCCTCAAAATCAGATTCTGCTTGTTGATCTTTTTCATGGCAAACCTCTGCTTAGTTTCTTTGTGCCGGACCAGATAAACAGCTCTGTGGAACAAAAAGTTTACCAGTGAGCTGCGGGAAGAACTGAGCTGAAAAACTGAAACAATAAGTGTGAGCTAATCACGAAATGTGTTTTTATTTTGTCAGCTGCAAAACAAAGAAGAAAAAGAAAAAGCAGTCTGTAACCAACCATCTATCAGCAGAGATTAGATCGTTTGATAGAGAAATAAGATGTCCTTACCCATAGGCACCATTGCTGATGAGTTTTGTCATCTCAAAGTCCAATTCACAGGGTTTCCGCCGGGACCGCAAGGCAGTGCTGAGGCTCTGAGACTGAGGACAAGAGAGAGATAAACACTAAAACAAATCAAAAAGATAATATCTGTATTTCACTGCTTTGCCTGCAGTAAAGATGAACTAGATCAATACTATAATCAATTTCTAAGCACTTACAGAGTCATCTGTCTCTGGAGTTTCTGCAATCCCGCTGTCACTGCTGGTCAGCTGAGCAATTTCTAGAAAGAAAAGAGAAATAACAAGGAGCAAAGATGCAGCAGGTTGAATATAAAAAAAAAGTAGATTTGAGTGTACTATAAATCTGTAACTTCATGAGAAGCCAACAAACAGGTTCTGCAGTGCAGTTACTGAAACAAAGGCAACCTAAATGAAATCAGGACCTTTAAACACAACAAAGACAGCAGACTTAAGCTTTTATTCACCTATTAGGTTTGAGCTGCTGACTTCAATATGAGCTGAATATAGGACAAATGAGGCGGAAATCAAATCTGGCAACAAAAATGCACGTCTTACACTCATTTTGAAAATCACCACTGCAGAACAATTGCTCATTAAAAACCACCTTGCATCTTTTTTCTGTGTGTGTTTGTGTGTGCAGCCATGCCAAAGTCCATGTGTGCAATTTCACAAAAGGGGGGGTGTTTGTCTTGTCCCCGGAGAGCTTGTAAACACATTTTCAGTGCTATTTAACATCTGTCCTTCCTTATAGGTTTGCTTCCGGCACACAAGGCGCTGGGCAAACGAAACACGCGAGACACTCGGGGGAAATAAATGGAGAGACTGGCTGATGAGCCAGCCTGTGTGGATCTGTATAAGGTCTGTGGGGAGGGCATTCCTTTCTAATTAGTCATAATGAATGTTGTTGGTTACAGAGTCTGGAGAGACAGAGGGTCATTAGAAAGACGATCTGTTCAGTACAGGACATTAGTCAAGAGTATCTTTGTCTCCAAGTTCCCTCCACAACTCAGTTCTTACATTCCTTTAGAGCCTCAGCCTGACAGGTTATCCTGTACTCTCTCTGGCCATATTTACATCTCCTGACATATTATTGAAGGACAAACTGTAATAGTCAGAACTTTACTGCAATTATATAGCATCAGAGTACAACTGACGATCAATTACAAACCGTACAGAAGAAGAGAGACAACATAACTTATATTCAGTAATCATCGCACACTTTGTCATTCCGTTATGTTATCTCAGTGTCAAGGACTTGTAACAAGATTCAAGATTACTTTTATTATTACTAGCAAACCAATAAACAATAACTGTGAAGAAAATCATAATTACCTTTTCTTAATTGTGATAACATAAAACGTGTCACGGATTTTCATTTTAGTAAGTATATGTATTTATATTCTCTGTGGTTCATACAGGCGGGTTTTGCCAGGCCTGCGGTGCTTGTTTGAGCACTAAAAATGTGACACATATTTTTAGTTTAACAATGTTATTACTACATGTAATTCCATTTATCATGTCAACACAGCATTCCATTCTTATAGTCAATATCACATAGTTTTGTACACTGTATTCAACACATAACATGAACTAAATAAGAACAAACCAATGGTTCATTGACACATCATAGAAGAACATATCACTTTTCAGTGTATAAGTGTTTTTATAGCTGCACCGGGAAGATGAAAAATTTGTGCTGACTGTTAAAATACGTAGCGTAACGAACGTAGAACGTGCACGATGTAAACGAATGTAACACTAAACATCAACAAACGTGTGCACGGTGAACGCAGTCATAAGGTCACCGTTCGGTGCTCAATTGAACTGTTAAATGTACAAATATATACGATTGTGTGATTCGTATAAAATATTTGTATACGCCTTATAGATGCTGGCACTCACAGTGCCCTAGGCAATGTTTATGCAAAGTTTCATCAAGACTGGTCCACTCGTCTAGGAGGAGATAGGGCACATACAAACATGCATACATAGGCTACGATCATTATATTATGATGAAATAAAAGGTTGCATAACAAAATTGTGAATATAGCCCCTTTAATGCTACAAAACAAACAAAATAACCTAATGAAGAAATAATTACATTTGGTCAGAGTTGTTTTGTACTTTACAACTCTGTATCCCAAAAGTTGGTACACTGTGAGCAGAGATCCCCAGTTTATAGAGAGGGAGATGCTGAAAACAGCTTGAAAACAGCTTGAAAACATGAGACTTTCTGGTGACATCACTGTTTGTGCATGACACGACCAATGTGGTGGCCATAATGGGCCTATAGGTGTTCAGGTCATGAAGGGACCAACTGCTGTAGTTTCCTAGTTTTGCTTGACACAGGATTTCAGTTGCTCAACAGCTCTTTCTTGTTGTCTTTCACAGTTCATATTGCAGTAAATGTTTTCAACGAGTCACATGCCTGGACTGAAGGCAGGCAGTTTAGCATCCAGACACTCTTTCTGCAGAGCAGTCATGTTAGAATGCAAGCACTATGTGGGTTGGCATTGTCACGCTAAAATTAGTTAAACTATTTACTGGCAAGTTTTTTTGGTTAGTGTTTCTGAGCCCTTGTAGTGACTTCCACTATAGAATCTGTTTTAATGCGGCTCCACTTGAACACCTGAAGCTCAGTATTGGTTTTCAGGCTTGTCTCCTGTGTGCAGAAAATTCTTACTCTTACACTGTTAAACACTTTGCCCACAGAGTCTTTCACAGATTGGTGGACCCGTTCCCATCTATGGGATTCTCGTTTCATAACCAATCATATTACAGACGCATTGCCGATTAATATCTAATTATCATCATCACATGTTCTACCAGTTGCTTATTTTTAAAGATTACACAACTTTCAGTTTTTTGTTGCTGGAATTAAATGCAAATAAAAATTAAAAAAATACAAAAAATTAAATCTGAATTTCAACATTTGATATATTGTATTATTTTCAATTAAATATAGGGTTTAAATGTATAAATGGTAGTATTATTAACGGTAGTGACGATGAACTGAGTCTTTCCTGTACCTTCCAGAGGATCTCGTGTGAGTCCCAGCTGGCTGATGATGTAACGAGGGATGTCTGTTTTGATGCCCTGGCCCTCTTTAGCGTGTCCTTCAGCAGCTTCCAGAAGGTGGTAAAATTCCTCTGGGTCGAACTCCTGAAGAGACAGTAAAACACTTTAGTATATGCTGGTATGAAAAACTTTAAGTAAAAAAATGACAGTAGACAATTTCCTGAAATCCTGATACAAATTTTTGGTTTTATTTGTACTGAGACCTACTGATCGAGTACAATGTGGACTGAGTTAGAGTAGACAAACATACGTTTATTGCTGTCTAACAATACGTATACACATGTATAAAGATACCTAATCAAATATCAAATTTCTGATTGATTTATTTTTGGAAGCAGCTACAAAATATATTTTATTCATGATGACAACATGAAATAACAGCTTTAGTTTCTACTTAGAGGAAGTAGAAACAAGAAGTCAAACTATCGCCTTTTAGATTGCTTAAACTTGTACGCAAACAGTTTCTCAAGCTCTCTAAAGTTTCTCTCTAAAGTATGGGAAAGGGTTTTACAGGACATCTGGTAAGAAGTCCAATATTCACTTTTTTTTTTTAGGCTGTTTTCAGTTTCTACCTTCTCTTTAGGGACATTTCTGACTCTTCAGCTGCTAAATGCTTCATGTTTGTTGGCATGCCATCAGTTGTTAGGCAGGTACTGTCCAGCGCAATTCAGCTGAACTAAGCCATGACAGTTTTAAATGTGCCATAATTAAATATGATTTGCTATTACCAAAAACATACTGATTATAGCTACTTATAACCTTTCTTTCATCCCGTAACAGACACTAGATTTGAGTTGCTGAGTCCAGGGTAATCTGAAATAACCTTAAATAGGGCAGAAACCAGATGTAGCAACACACACAAACCCAAAACAATTCACCCATGCGCATAATTCCCCATCCTAAAAATTCCCCATCCAGAAGAAGTGCCCATTACACACCAATTTGCATCTTTTGGGTTTTTTTTGTTTTTTTTTTAAGTAAGTGTATGTGTTTAACCTGTAGTTTTATGGGTATGTAAGTAGTTTAAACTATCTCAGTGAATACAACATAATACAGTACAATTCAACATAAAATATTCAAAAAAAAGCATCCATTAGCAGGTTTCACTTAGGTAGGAAAAATACTGTTGCATTGTTGCATAACAGACTCAAGATGGAAAGAATTAAATCAAAAAAGATCAAAGGTAATGATAATGTTTAACGATAAAAAACTTACCAGACATTCGAGCAGCCGAGCAGGTCGGGCTATGACTATGAGGATTTTCTTTACCAGCTCTCTGATGAAGTTTACTTCCTCGCTTTCTGATCTCTCTGTGGACTACACAAGTAACCAACCAGAGAAGAAAATAAAAAGTTTTGCATTGTAACTCTAATAATAGTAAACTTGAGAGGCATACATACGGACTGGGTCCTCCTGGTGTAAACAGGACAACAGACTTGAACTGTCATCCAAAAAACATCTACATGTTTTCTGAAGATATTCTCACCTCTTGAACAAGCCTTTCCAGCTTGTCGGTGAATTCGCAGAAGTAGCTGGAGGTGATTAGACCCAGCCGGCTCTTTTCCAGGCAGTCACGGGCCAGTTCAATTATCTGGTGATGGGCAAAGCCGAGCACACCATCTGCCAAAGGGAGGACGGTCTCAGGAGAGTTGCTGCGGATGATCTCCTGTATCCTTTCCTCCATCTGAGCTGTAGCCTGCGGCAAGAAGGGACAGAGCAAGTTTGATAATGCAGATAATTTATGGTCAAACAGGGTTGTAGGGTCTTGTTAGTCCTCACCTTAGGGAACCGCTCCTTGTAGACGTGATTCATCATAATGATCTCGTGATCGTAACAGGATGGAGATCTCCCAGGACTGAAAAAAGAAAAAAAACAAAACAATATAATCAGTAGCTCAGTCCCACCAATGCTATGCATATCTGGAAACAAAAAAAAAAAAAAATATTAGAAGGACATCAATACCTGAGACTGCGTGAGCGGGGTCGCATGGCCGTCGCTCTGCGGCATTCATCCCCCGAGATACTCTCAGTGCAGAAGTGCTTGGAGAGGAAGTGCAGTTCATCAGGCGTGGGCTGGAAGGGCAGCTGGTGCAGCTTCTCCTGTGATGAACAGGATGACTGGAAATGAAACAAATATATATTCAACATGAAAAGAAAAAGAAAAATAGATTTTTCTTTTGTGGATTAAAAATAAATAAATAAATAAAATAAAACTTATTTTAGCAGACTGTCCTTTTGGTGGTTTTTGACTTTTTTTCCACAAGCTGTGTGCTAACATCAATACCACTGTCATATGTGTGTTAAATATGAGACTGCTGTTGGGAGACTGTTAGCTTAGCCAAGTGCAACGACTGCAAGAAGGGAAACATCACTGTGGACATCAATGCCACTAATAAAAATTAATAATAAAAATTAATAAACCTTTAAAACACTAACTAGGCAACATGCTGGGCAAGTTACTGAGCATTAACTGCGATAACAAAATAATATTTGCATTATAATTATAACATATTAAAGAAATCCGAGCCAAACCCTTAGCATATACCAAAACCCTTACTGTTTCTAACAGTTCTTGACACACTGTGTTTTGGCAGAGAAACAACAACATACTTCCTTTGAAAGATCATCTGAATAGCAGGAAATGCACTAGGTGACCAAACACCACACAAAACAAAAACACAGCATCAGTGTGGGTCATTTTCAGTCCACTTGGCACATTGTAATTCCTGTAAATGAGTGTTATTGTGTTCATATGTACTGTACAGTAGTCAAAGCTCTGTTTCCTCTAAAGGATAATGCTGACATGTGGGACCAGTGTTTTTAAGATTTATATTCTTATAATGTAAACATATGAGTAAAGAGCCACTGAGAAAAACTTGATGAAACACAAAAATTGTTTTTTACCCACAATACCATCATGCTCTTGCATTAGGAATTTCAGGTCATTGCTTCAGGTTAGTTTACTACAGGCAGCAAGAAGTTAGCAGGTAAATGAGGACAAACTGCTAAAGAACAGAGCTGTCCTTTCTAACCAATTTAAGCATTTCAGTCAGTCTTTTGAATGTCATTAAATATTGGGTCTGGCTCTATGTTACTGATACCTGTGATTCTGTTTGTGAAATTATTTAGACTGACATAATGAGCGGGTCATGCTTACAGAGACAGTGGAGCTGGGTGTGTTGGTTCCATATCCAGAAGAGGGAAGGGAGGCCAAAGACCAGCGGCGACCATCAGTCCTGCCACACAACAGTAACAACAAAGAGATGCACTGAATGACTCCGTGGCATATGGGGCTTAGAAATATCAGTCAGTGTGAAGAATTTGTCTTGGAACAAAGACAAGTTCTTTTAGAAACATGCTTGTCTTCCTGAAGACACAAAATTTCCATGTTTGTGTTTAAAACATGTAAGTTAACTTCTAAAATCTCTAACGGTCATAAGCTTGTAGATGAATGTTGATCTTTCTCTTGTTAAAAATGAATTCTATTAGTAATTTTACACTGTACAGAAAAGCAGAAAATACAGAAACACAGTTCATGAATGTGGAACTATAACTATATGCCAAAATTAAGTAAAAGAAAGCTTCAGAGTTAAAGGGGACATATTATACTCATTTCAGCACTAAATTTTTATTCTAGGGCTCCACTAGAGTAGCTTTGCATGATTCACAGTTTAATTATCTTATACTGCCTGTTATGCAACCCCTATGTTGACCTTTGAAAGCCCACTTTCTTGTGATTGTGAAGCCTGCTGAGAGGCAGCACTTTGTGCTTGTGAGCGGCGCCTCATCCTCTTAATAGTATGGAGTTACAAAAGCAAACTGTTAACCTCCTAAAGAGATAAAAATGTTCTACATACGGATATTTAATAGCAGGGATGCAGTTTGTGGTCAAAAAAGTCAAAAAATATTGAAAAACATACAAAGCTGTTGGCATAGTAAGTGTCAAATACCTCCAAACAGCTGACCCATTCCTGCTACTTTCCTCCATGCTTTCTTCACTCTTCTCACTTCTAGCAACCAGTTAGAATTGAATAGATCGACCTGTTGTCATGACACCTGAACTGGTTTTTTGAGTCGATAGTATCAATGCCTGATCCAAAATGCTGACTGAGGTGGAAAACGTCTGCTAGGAAATACCAAAAATTATGCAGGGGAGTAAAATGTTACTCTGCTGTCACCAAACGACTGCAGTATCTCCCTGCAACACTGGCTGTTAGTAAGCTGAAAAACATTAAATGAAGAAGACTCCAGAAGAATGTTTTGGGAGACAGGAAACTGTAGTTTCACTTTACTGTAGTGTGGGTGCCATGCCTACAGTTATAAAGATATCAGCTTGCTGCAAAGTAGAAGAAAAATGTTGGAAAACTACCATTCGGAGCCTGAAGTATGACTATTTGGCTCACTGGCATTCTTTTTACATTTGTTTACTTTGTTATTGGAAACTTTAACAGACTTAAAGTAAGAAAAAGCATAATGTGTCCCCTTTACTGTGAGACAAACTAATGAAGGGTGTGTGAATGATTAAGTGCATTTTGGACAAATGTGGGGTAATGAATATTTAAGGGACAACGGAAGCCTAACATGAGTTTACCTGTCTGCTCTGTGGCAATGACTGTGGATTATAATAATAAAAAAAAAAATACAGAATTACATGATATCATGTTGAGAAATGGTATAAAATAAATGTTACTGATGCTGAATTTGAAAGCATAAATAGACCTAAGCAGCTGAACATTTACATCTGTGCTAGCAGAGAAAAAAAATGTCTCATTGACCTGAATGACTACAAATCAGTTTTTTAAAGAATCAGTGTCTCACTATGATCTTTACTAGAATAAATGAATAAAGAATAAATGGTCAGGTTACCTTCGTGCAAAGGAGAAATGAGCAGAGGCACTAGGAGAGAAATTTCTAGGACTGTCTTGCGGGCTTGTTCCTGTAAGAAAAAAAAAAAGAGAAACAGGGTTTAGTACTTTTAAAGAGGACAATGACATAAAATAAACCACTGATGGCAGTATTATCACAAATCAAATCAGTTGATTTCTCTCCTGTTGCTGTGACTAGCCAGTTCCATAACTTCAGCTCCACCAAGACCAACACATAAACCTTCAAAGTTACAGTTTCATTTGTACCACAACATACTTTTGCTTTGTATTGAGCTTACCCCACTAACACACCTGAGAGTTTCAAAGCATCCAGCTATAGAGGATTAAGGTAACTTTAAACTCTCTTAAAACGCTGCTAACCATTAGTATATTCACTGCAGTTGACACTGTCCTGTAGCAATCCATACTAAGCCACATTTCCACCCAGAGCTTATAGTCTGGATACTACAGTGCATTGGATTCACGAGATAAGGGCATCAACCTTGTAAATTAAATACACCTACGAATCATTCCAAGGCATCATTTTCATCAACATAATCTCCATCCTCACGTCTGTATTTCAAACATTCTTTTCCCAACAACAGTAAAACAGTATGCTTGCATTCAAAGTGTGATAGATGTAAAACTAGAAAAGCCTGGTAGCCATACAACTTCTGAAAAACCACCTTCGAGTTGCTATAAAACCTCAAGTGAGAACTTCAATTAATTTAAAGTGAAAAGCCAGTAGATGTGCTAAAGGTTAATTTTATCTGACGTATGAGGCTTCAAGTAAAGATATGTGGAGAGTGACAGAATTCCAATCAAGAGGTAAGAATGTTAATGCAACATGATGTAAGTTAGGAAATTAAAAAAGGTTGTATAGCAGAAATAATGGAATTGAGCCTATCAGGGCTGAAATCAGTTGAATGCTTACACAGGCAGTGAAAGTCAAAGGAGGTGCCCCAGCATTAGAGAAAAAAAAAAATCTCAGCACAGTTTGTTTCCCGAGTTTGCAGTTTATTCTGAAGAAGGGAAGCTTGATGAGCAAAGACACTACCCACAAAAGCAGATAGTTAAATCACAGTTAAATAATTAGCTTTACTGACCTTTTTCTACTAATGCTGGGCAGATGCCCAATACAGAACCAGTTCCACACATTTCCACTAAAACAAAGAATGGTATCAACTGGCTGGCACCAGCACAGCACCACAAATGCGGCTATTTGAGGGACTACCAGAAGAATTCCACCAGTGACTGCCAGATATGGCACACTGGTTGTGTTTCCCACGAAAACACCCCAACTTCTGAGTAACACTACATAATAATTGGTTCTTAAATCTGTCAACATGTTGGATAGCTCTCAAAAGGCACCAAGACAGAAATGACTCCACACCATGCTGCTGGAAAAGAGGTTATGGACGGATCATGTCAAGAAACTGACAGCAGAATCTGTTTGGGGCCAGGTAGAATTACACTGTAGTAGTTAATCTGGATGTTGTAAAAGCAGGTACAATTATTTATGGCAAAACTGGATAAAATGGGGTTATAGTATGCACTGCATTTGTCATGTATGTTATGTAAATTAAAAGTACAAGGATATATTATCCATAAATGTTTTTGTTAGCTGACCTAAGAAACAACAGAAAACAGTGCATCACATGTTAATAATGCATGTTACTGCTGAGCAGACAAATTAAACTAATTCAGTAATTGACTCATACACAATGATTTAGACAAATAGAACTGTTTTGAATTCAGAAATTTAATACGGTTCTTTACTTTTAAGAAACATCTGAAAAAATATTGGCAACTTCTCAAAGAGGACTGACTGAAATGAGGCATACATATTGAAATGAGACAGATTATTGTAAGCTTAGCACAAAAAGTAAGGAAATTTGTGTTTGGTCGATTATTTCTTTGTTGTAACAATGCTTCTTGGCAATAAATCTCATACCGTTGGTTAGCTTGTTTATTTCCCTTTAAATGGTGCCACATTTGTAAGGAGAATGCATTTGTGGGTTGAGCAGCAGAGTTGAATATGTGGGTTGCACCCATGAAGAACTTGCCAAATCTTCCCTGCCAATGCCAAACAGTTTATTCTGCTATTGACTCTTGTTTTGAGCTTCTGGTACCCCAGGTGCTGCTAATCAGGTGCCTGATTAGCAGCACCTGTGAGCATGGACCCTGCTACAGCAGTCAGTTGGTGTCTGCTCCAAACATGCTACGTCTGACTGATCTGGATAGGGCCCGTGCCATAGGGCAACTTCTAGCTGGTGACCAGCATGAAGAGGAGGTGACAGGCTGTTGTGGCTGTATATGGTTCTTCCACATGCTACTGAGGCCCCTGTTTGTTAAATGAATAAATTGTTGAATTGCCAATATGTCTTGTTTCTTCTTGTTTTCTTCAATCATCCAATCCAATAAACGACACCAAACAGGAGTCAACAGTACTTTCGATTAATAGTAATACTTTTTGTGCCAAGTTTACATATGGGGTTAATGTATTCTTACTTTTGTCCTCTTTTGTCCTGCATTCTGTAGCAGTCCATCTGTCTCTTATTATTTTCATTAAATGTAATTTAGTTCACTTTGCCTTTAGGAGAGAGCTTTGTGTACAACTCTTAACCCTCCCTCTCATCTGCACAAGCTCTTTTTGTTTTTACATTGGACATATACATTTGTCTGTGTGTTTTAGCAAACATCTTTATTTTTGCTAAAACACACAGACTACTTTTTGATGTGCAAATAATGAAATAATTAGTTAAGTTAATCAATAAATTACTTGCATTTATCATCTACATAATGTTAGAGTAAGGAGTCATGTTTCTACACCCATAGTGTAAAAACAAACCCATGGTCTAGTATTAGACAAAATTACATCCCCCACAAAGGGAGGGACTAAATGGTTAATTAAACACAATGCAACTGCCTCCTGTGATGACAAACACGGGCCTTTTCCCTACCGAAGAACAATGATGGAGCCACTGAATGTCTTAAGTGATGAATGCTACATATTTAAGTCCTTTAATCACAGCTACTTCCAAGATGATAACCTCTTCCTTAGGCTACATCTGAAGTGAGAGATCTTCTACTGATTGTTTTGAAATATTCTCCAAAATGAACAACAAATACGGTTGAGGTTTCTTTCTTTTATTAAAGTATTCATGATCATGAACAAAAGTTTGTTCTGCTACAGACTTCATTAACAAAAAGAACATCAAATTTCTGTAGCAACCCATCTTATTATTGTACATAACCAGCATATATACGTCAATGCACCTGGCTACATGACTGCACTGAAAAGATGTTTTTCTTACCTTTTGTACCAATGTTACGTCTGAGCCACAGTGCTAAGTAATCCCAGAGCTGGATACTTTCATGAGCAGGAACACAGCTACTTTCTGAATCTGAATCCATCTTTAGAGACTGCACTTTTTCGTGAGGTTGAAATACAGACTAAACATTGACTCTGCTTTGCCGGCCAATGGCAGGAAATAAAACGCCCTGTGATAAATGAGGGCTGCCTCCCCTCTGATCCTGTGCATTTCCTTTCTGTAGGCCACCACTTCCTCACACAAAATAATCACTGCCTTTTAATTTGCCACCATACTGTTAAATTATTACCCAAATGTGACAGGACACTTACT